>JBBPFQ010000113.1:9036948-9048636 GCA_037974815.1 Kaempferia elegans | reverse complement strand
TTGATGCATTTTCATTATTCCACTGACACGAGTAAATCGACAAGGTGCTGGAACACACAAGGTCTGAAATGGGCTGGGCCTCCGTGGCATTTTATTACGAAGTTGAGGCATTACAAAATTTTCAGAGTTGACACAGGTGTTTGATATTTTCATGCAAAAGATTTCAACCGATGCCCTTATAATTTATCATTTTTTTAAAATAATATGTACAGAAAAAAAATTTTTAAAAAAAGTTTAAGAATAAACACAATGGAGCCAAAAATAAAATAGTGAGTATAAAATTACGTGTCTATCTTTTAATTTTTCTCTGTACATATCATTATTTTTTTTAAAAAAAATATTGCATTATTCTGGAGGGTCCGTTAAGGTAGCGGTTTCACCTCAATCTAATATTTATTTTATTTTTAAAATTAATTTCTATTTTTTTTATCAAAATCTTATTTATTAAAAGTGAAAAAATCTATTTAATTTTACTAATCTGATATTATTTGCAGCCCTAAATATTTATTAAAATTTATATATGAAATTTATTGATAAATAAAAATGAACATTTCAAATGGAACTTTTGATTTATGCTAATTTGAAATGAAATATATATATATATATATATGTACGTACTTTACTCGTGAATACTAAATATCTTAAAAGTATTTATACTCATAGTTTCCTTCTTATTAGAATCTTGATGATTATAATCATACATTAGTAAAACGAATAACACATTAAGGTAATGGGAAGTATACTGATTAAAAATAAGAAATTGATGATTTAATAAAATAGAATGATAAATGAACAAGATATTTATGAATAAGTATGATATTTGTATGGATAAAAACTTATTTATATTTTATTGGATCAAAGTTACTATGTGCGATAATTTTTAAATAGAAAAAAAATCAATCTCAATTTAAATTTGATTAAAAAATAATAATAAAAAAAATTTAAAAAGCTCAATAAAATAGTTGATTCACAGCACAACTCAGATTATTTCTCTCACCTTTTTCCAAATCACCCGACAAGGTAACATTGTGCCTAAATTTAAGACATGAAAAACATGTCCAACGTCGGACACATTCCAAATATAGTAAGAATGTCAACGGCCGCTAGATCTTCATTTCCCACTTTAGCAATCCAAAGCTAATCCCTCCCTTGTCGCTTCCTCTTCCTCGCTATTTAAGCAGCTTCTTCCTCCATCTCGGCGTTACCAACAATGGCCCTCTCCTCTTAGGGCCTCACCTCTCCCCATCTATTTCGATCGCAGATCGATCTTAGCTAGCTAGAAAGAAATAGCATTCAGGGGAAGAGGGAGAAGGCACCATGGAGTCATCAAGGCCAAACATCCTCTTCCTCTGCTTCATCTTCTTGGCCTCCGCCGCCTCCATCACCGCTCACATCGCCGAGTACGATGAATACTGGGAAAATAAGGCGGCGCTGGCCCGCGCCGCAGCCCAAGCCGCCTACAACCCCAACCCCGAGTCCGTCGCCAGCACCTTCAATGCCGATGTCCACAAGTATGATAAGTTCTGTTTTGAGATTTTCCATTAAAACAGAGAATTTTGATTTTGATTTTAATTTTAATTTTGGTTAATTTCGAATCGGAATCAAGGGAGATGGATAAAGCGGAGATGGAGCATGCGAGCACGAACAGCACGAGAAGAGGGCTGCGCGGGAGGAAGAAGAAGGGCGGGCCGTGCATGGCGACGAACCCGATCGACCGGTGCTGGAGGTGCCGGAGCAATTGGCACAGGAACCGGAAGCGGCTGGCGAAGTGCGCGAGGGGGTTCGGTCGGCACACGACCGGCGGGATGGCCGGTCGGTTCTACGTCGTGACCGACCCGAGGGACGACGACATGGTGAACCCGCGGGAGGGAACTCTGCGGTGGGGCGTGATCCAAAACCGGCCGCTCTGGATCGTCTTCGCCAAGGACATGGTCATCCGCCTCAGCGAGGAGCTGATCGTGAACAGCAACAAGACGATCGACGGCCGCGGAGTCAACGTCCGCATCGCCAACGGCGCCGGCATCACTATCCAGTACGTCCACAACGTCATCGTCCACAGCCTCCACATCCAGGACATCACGCAGGGGAACGGCGGCTTGATCCGCGACTCCGAGACGCACTACGGCCTCCGCACACGCAGCGACGGCGACGGCATCTCCATCTTCGGCTCCAGCAACATCTGGATCGACCACGTCTCCATGTCCAACTGCGGCGACGGCCTCATCGACGCCATCATGGGCTCCACCGCCATCACCATCTCCAACTCCCACTTCACCAAGCACAACGACGTACGTACCAACGAACACACACACAATTCCACAAACTAACACACACAATTCGATCGATCCACTCTGTTCCTTCTCTGTTTCAGGTGATGCTGTTTGGAGCTAGCGATGGTTACTCGCCCGATGCGCTCATGCAGATCACCGTCGCCTTCAACCATTTCGGGAGAGGTCTCGTTCAGAGAATGCCAAGGTATATATAGCTCGATCGTCTTGCTCGATCGATATCACAATAATTCACAAACTAATGTTCTCTGCTTCTCTGCAGATGCCGGTGGGGATTCGTTCACGTCGTGAACAACGACTACACCCACTGGCTGATGTACGCGATCGGCGGCAGCAAGAACCCCACCATTCTGAGCCAAGGGAACCGATTCTTCGCTCCGCCAAACATCTATGCCAAAGAGGTAAGTAAGAAGCAGTACAAAGTAAATACCTGCAGCAGCCTCATTTAAATATTCATAAACTGGTTTAATTGCAGGTGACGAAGAGAGAGTACTCGCCGGAAAACGTCTGGAAGGACTGGAGCTGGAGGTCGGAAGGTGACCTGATGCGGAACGGGGCGTTCTTCGTTCCGTCGGGAGGGGACCCGGACAAGGCCACGTTCGACCAGAAGGATCTGATCAAGGCGAAGCCGGGAACGTTCGTGACCAGGCTCACGCGCTACTCGGGCTCTCTGGACTGCGTCCGCGGCCGGCCCTGCTAAATGCATGATGGATGCTTAATTGCTTGTCACAAGAGAGATCAAATTAAATTGGAGACGATGGGAATTAAAGGAAGGAAGAGGGAAGAAGCTCCTGATGTAAGAAGAGAAACAGACCTATAACTTTCTAATCTGAGATCATCATCTGTGTCATTTTACGGAGAAGTGAGGCACACTTCATAAAAAAAAATAATAATAATAAAGGGGAGTGCAATCTTGATTGTGTCTTTTTTTTTTTTAGGTTCATATCGTAGTTGTAGCCAACTAATTAGTTTAGTAAAATGAGTTAGGTTTCTCTGTCCCAAACTCACTGTATCTCTGTGTCACATCGCTGATCAAATGGATTAAATTACATCTCAAGATGTTGTGTACATCACAAGGATATTACACACATCTCGAGGATGTCACGTCCGTTCGATTGGCAATGAAACACGGGGACACGATGAATTTGGATCAGAGGATCCGAACTAAGTTAAAATACCATTTTTAGTGATCCACTAATGAGTTTGATTAAATAATATATTAACAATTCATATACGCTGATAAGATTAATTTTTCAGCATATAAACTTAAAGCATAGTTACCAAACTGTTTATCTTTTTCATTTTTTTCTGTGAATATTTTTAATAATTATTAAATTTAAAGAGAAATATATCCAGTATATTATAATTTTGAAACCACTTGTATTAATATTATTTAATTTATATATTAGAAGAAGGATAATAAAAAATACAGTCTACTTGTAATTAATATGTTTATTGATAATTAATTTCAATGCAAATATTTTTTACACTTACAAATTACGTACTACCATATTCAAATTTTAATAAAAAAAATTCATTACAAAATATTCTTGATCATCAAATGAGCCAAAGTTAATTATCAATGTATAGAACACAAGACATGATCTTCAAAACCATGCAACTTGCACTCATGATTATTCTACCAGTTATAATTCTAAAAAGAGAGATTATTTTTTCTTAAACAGATAGAGTGCGACCATCCACTCGTCCCCGTTGTTATATCCAAAAAGCTCCGCAACTGAGATGAAGAAGGTCCTCCAATATGCCGTCCATTTAGTAGCTGAGTCCTTGCTGTAAGTAGCTTCAAAAATTGGTCGTATAGAATTCAAATTGCAGTCCATTCTTTTAAGCCACTCTTCGCTGTAAAAAAAATGTTTTTTTTTTAATATTAAGAAACGCAAATGAAGAATTAGTTCACTGTATTTTGATCTTATATTCACCCTACGTACACAAATGAACTATTGGTGAATTAATTAACACTTGAAAGAATGTTCACTGGGAATGAGCAGAAATATATAAACGCATGAGCCTAGTCTACCATGAAATCCCCAAGCTGGCACTCCTAGACAACTCTCAGAACCAAGCACTAAAGCACTCAGAGAGAATAAGCCATGCAATATTTATTCTTAATCCTGGATCACTTCATATATATTTATTCCAGACATGAGTTTTGGTTTTAATAATTAATTAGCACCATTTTCACTTCATGACATGAGGTCAACATCTAACCAGGCATTCCCAAATGGACCTTCCCAGGATGTGAAGTCAGAGATAAACTATGAAGTAAGAGATATTAGAAAATGAGCTGTTGAACTAAAATCTTAGGATCCTAAATAATGACAGGCATTTTCAGTATGAATATTTAATAATTTCTTAAATGACAGTGGGCAAAGGCTCACAGTATTACATGAACCGTGATGTTACTTGCTTTCAAAAGAATAATTAACGAAATCAAAGTTTTAAGCTTAACCGTACCTTGTCCTTGCATAATGTGACCCATTGACGAGCCAATGGTTTAGCACAGTAACATCATCCTACAAAGTGAGATAAAGGTTAAAACGTTATAAGTTATCCCTGGGTTAGTTATATAGTTTGTGAACAAAATTCCATTCCTGTTATTAATTGGTAATGGCTGCAACTTAAGATTTCAGCATTGTAGGATGACTTAATGTTTTTCTAGTCAAATTAACCAAGTTTCTACACTGCGGATCAAAATTCTATCTTTTGAGTGTAGGTGGACCAGCAATCCTCCTGTTTGTGTTGGTAAAAGCAATCCAATTAATAACTGTGAAGGGAAACTATGGGACATTTCATATAGTAACATCTCTTAGAAATAACTAATTATAATGAGAGGGAAAAAACCTATTTTGAATTCCTCCTCCTCCTACTTAATGGAGGAAATCCATGTTGAAACATCACTAGGGGGATGACTCTGTCATAGTAAAGAAGTCCATATTGAAAAGCATCAAGGAGGAAGATGATATGATGTATGTGTGGCATTTCAGAGGAGGATTTGCTGCAATGGAGGAACACCACTATCAAGGAATTTGGTTTCTTGCTCTCTAAGGACTTTTGCAATTTTTAAGTTGTTGATGTTGTGTACGAGCAAAAGGAGTGCCAGATCTAGAAGAGAAAAAACAAAATTTGGAAAAATAAAATTTTATGATGGTGAAAGGGAAAGGTTGAAGAGGAAAGAAAACTAGGTTTTATGGAGGGAGGCCATGGTGACATATTAAATTTGCAGTCTCCTCTTGAGGGAATTGAAGAGGGATAATAAAAACCTACGAAGTTGTGAGAGAAAATATTGTATTATCCGTTAGAAATACAAAACATGTATTTATATTCCTTAAGACATAAATAGTTCTAAAATTTAGACATAAGACTAGGTATGTCTTAAACTAAGTTGCATATAATATTTTAAATATGCTAAATTGTGCAACATGGTATTAATTTATTTTCTTTGTCTGTGGTCATTTACTAATTTACAAGGAAAACTTCTTAAATGCTATTAATATGCAATGCACATGACATTTTACTAGTTTCCTTCACATTGATGTTTTGAGAATTAGGTGAGTGGTTGACACCTTTTTTTCTTGTTGAATCGGCTGTTCAACAGGATGAATTGAGGATTTATACACAAATGCTTTAGTCTAGACAGGCAGTAGTGGTTGTTTTTTTTTATGGTTGATCTGGTCGGGCAAGACCTGTTCCAATAGCATTGCTTAATGGTTATAGTCTTGTGCAAACATTTCTTTCTAGTTTGATGTCCGTTAATCAAGCAGTCTAGTAACACCATCTATTCCAAGGAAATAAAGTAACATGAAACAAAATTCCTTTACCATTAGCAAAAGGAAAATATTGGTATAAAATCCAGATTTGTGTATCTGAAGGAATTAACCTGAAAATAGAGAAGTAGGTCTGCTGAAGGCATGGTTCCTCCGGTGAAGAAGTACCTTGTAATCCAGTCATCTTCATTTTTATCCTGAGTTAAGTGGGAACATTCAGGACATGACATGAAGGTTTTGGGACCAAAAACTTAGAATGCAAATAGTACTCAGCGGCAACACAGAAAATGGTTCTTTCATGCGATTAAGAAACCAAAAATATACAAACATGAAAATGATGAAATAAACATGTGAGGAATTTGATTTAAAGCAGAGTATTATGTGGTAATCTTCAAAGACTAGTCATCTCAGAATGCCGAAACAAACACCAACTAGTACACAAAAAGGAGTAAAGAGTACCTCAAAGTGATAAGCAAATGTTTTATGACAAAAGTGATGAATGAAAAACAAGCTATCTTCCTTCATCCACAATGATATCTTCTTCAGAAGTTCCTTATAGTTCTTCATATGCTGCAGGAATTAATGCAACAATGAACTAGTTTCAATGGGGAAAAGAAAACGAATTAGATTACCTCAAACATTTCTATTGAGACAATTCGGTCGAACAAAGCCTCCATTTCAAAATTGCCAATGTCCGCAACAATTATTTCTACATTGGGGAGCTCAAGGTGCCTAAAGATAGTTTGGTGTAAATTTCAACTTTCATGCACAAAACTATGCATACAATTCATATACTTTCATTACTTTAGAAATGACGTTAACTTATCAAATTGATGGAAACTGAGAACTTCAAATTAGAGATAAAAATAAATAGAACACAAGTAGAGCAAAAAAACAAGTTTACCTACACTGCTCTTCTATGTAAGTTTTTTGAGTAGATGAGTTGCATATTCCAGTGACCTTGCAGTTTTTATATTTCTTTGCAACATAAATTGAAAAGGAACCCCAGCCACATCCTATGTCAAGAATTTTTTGGCCATCTTTCAGTTGAGCTCTTTCACAGTACAATTCTAACATTGCATTTTCGGCATCTTCCAATTTGCTTGTTTTGTCCTTGAAGTAACAACAGCTGCAACCAATGAGGAATTTAGAATTTCTAGGAACATACAGGAGTAATCAGCTATGTAAAGGAAAAAAATTAGGGATCAAATGTAAATATTATCAACCAGTGCTGTAATGTGTGTGACCACATTTAAGGAGGGGAAGATAAAGAACAGAGGATTAGAAGACCAGTTACTGGTGACATCTCTATCCAGAACTAATTGTCTAAGTTTGACTTGACCTTCACATTATCGATGTGGTGGATTCATGATTGATAATTAATATGGATATATCAAATCAAGTTTAAATAGAAGAAAAGAAAACTATCATACTTAAGTACTAAAGTTCAGACTTTGTGTTTTATTTAGAATGGTAGAATTTTATCTTGTATGGACAAAAGTTATAAAAAACTAACAATATTATTTTAATTCATCTCAACTAGTGTTGTAGCATGCATTGAGGTATCGAGTGTTGACATGATATGATATTGACTGACATGACTGACATAACGACAGAAGAGATATTGTAGTGCCAAGTGTCAAGTAGCATTACTCGTAATTTATCGAAACAATGCATTTCAACCAACCACTTGATACTGTATGAAATTTTATTACATGCTTTTAAACATTCTAAGATCTACTCAAATCAGCTTTAATTCTATAATAGCCTTCTGCTTAGCTTGCTTACTTTCAAATATAAGCCTCAATTGAAACTTAGTAAAATTGAGAGTAAAACTAGATAGAATCAATTGAATTCTTGTAAAATTAGATTGATTTGGGGAAACTTAGCTGATCTAACCAATTTTCCCCCTGCCATAGCTTGAATTATAACTAAAATAAATTTGAGCAAAAGATAGTCTTTGTCACTCACTTGAATTCCGGCTTAAATCACTCAACCTTGTTGACAACCAACCTTTCTGTTGCTTACGAGCCTACTAGTTAGACTAACCACCTGATTGGCCTCTCTCTTGGTTAATATTAATCCACAAAGATTATTGCCAATAATGCAGTACCTCTCTCAATCAATAGTAGCCTTAAACCCCATCCCTACATATTACTAATCTAGTGAATATTAATAACTTTATACTAATATATCTTAGTAATTATTTTGATATATTATAACAGAATCAGATATCACTAAACTGGTAATAATAATAATAATAATAATATTTGTCATTATGATGATAATTTTTTGCTAATAATTAATTTGCTAATTCTACTATTTGTTGTTCAAAATATGTTATCTGTAATGAGGTATTAATGAAACACAATATACATTCTCATTATGCTTAAAAACCATTTGCTATCTCAAATATAGAATTATTTTATCTTTACTTTTATGGATTTTTCTTAACAATTCAATCTATATGCTACCAATTTGATACAATGGCACATTCTTTGATCATCTGATCCTAACACTGATAATGATTTTGACAAGCATGATACATTCATATATACATAGAAAAAACAACTAAGTATGAAGATGAGCAACAAAAACTCATTAAATATTTTTCAACATAAATAGAGTCAAAATGAGTATTAAATTAGAGGTATTACTCATTTAGATATGTAGAAAGATCATTGTTCAGCTTTAGCACCTTGTAGTGTAGGACGTTAGAGAATGGGCAGTTAAAAATCTGTTTTGGATGATAAACCATGAAATTTGAAAGAAAAAAAAAAGTATCAGAAACAACGGAATAAATCAATGAAGGTGTCCTCCCCATCGGGCAGAAACTTCTAGTTCTGATTTACTGCTGATATCATCCTAGGACATCAAGTTGGCCCTGGTGCTTTTAAAATTGGCCTTCTTGTTAAATTTGAAGTAGAAAAGCTATAGCTTAGAGAAATGACCAACCTGTACTTTAAATTCTGTCCAAGCACCAACTTGAAAAATGAGGTGGGTAACTCATAGTGTTGGGATTTTGCTTTATCGGTTTCCACAGCTATAGGCATATCTTCAAGAGCTGTTGAAGATATACAAGATCAGAACATTACCAACTGACAAATGATACCACTTATATAGTAAATTAGTGGAAACAATGCAACTTTAGAAAGACAGAAAGATAGTCTGAGTAGTCTGTCATGATCAGGTCAGTTTTAAATAAGTACCATGGTGAATAGGATGGTTTGAGTTACAAATAAATAAATAAATGGAAGGGCCTGTTGCAACAGATTGCACTTTGGATGTGTTCATTGCATCACAAAAATAGTATAGTTCTAGGTGAAACAACAATGGAATACACATATTCAAGGAGACGACACATTTCACGCAGAGCTCTGAATCTAAGACTAGAGCACTAAAATTGTGCTAGGAGAAGGAAAATGGAGATGACTAAAGAAACCAGTAAAAAGTATTGATCGAAATAGAATCAATACAAGATCAAAAACAGAATAATTCGCTAGCTCAAGCAGGAAAGATACAATGAAGAGAGTCAATGCTACACCTTTAGCTAAGCTAAAAGAAAACCTCACTAAACTGTAGAAAGTTTGAATGATATAGAATTCATACTTTGACAAACCAGAATCCTTTTTTTTCCTGAACAATTCTACTTCACAAAAACAAATCTTCAAAGTTCTCTTGAAGGGAAGAACAGAAACGTATATTTTGGAAATCAGAACATCAACAAAAAAAAAAGAAGGAAATTTTTGAAATTTTCGCTCTTGCGGTCCAAGACTACGACGGCGGAATTACACGATTAAAACGAAATGAAGTGACTAGGCCAGCAGCAGGCATGGGTTTGAGCCTTACCCTGCTTGAACCGGAGGAGTTCGGCTAGCTGTAGGTCGGCGGAGGGTTGGTAGCCGAGGCGGAGGCGGCCTGCGAGGAGTAGCCGCGTCAGCCTCCTGACCAATGCATCCGGGAGGAGGTTTCTCTCCAGCGCCGCCAACCCCGCCCGCACCGCTGCGTCGTAGGGCATCCGAACTATCCCCTCCATATTCTCTCCTTCTTTCTCTCCTCTACCTCTCGTCCCCCTTACCTCGGAGTAGGGGCGCCAGGCGAGCAAATCGTCTTTTACCGCCATCTTACCAGTGAGACGTACAGTGGTCCAGCACGAGATTTGTGAATTAAATCCGGTTGCTTCGTTCAGGAACGTGACACAGAGAGTTCAGTGGAGTCCAGCCCAAAGTGAATGCATGGCAATCCATTGTGCCAAGTTCATGCACTACCTGTGCAGGCAGATCGAACGAACCATTAATAGTAATCCTGCTTAATTACTAGTGGGTAAATCATCCTTCAAATCGAAGGTTAATAGTAATCCTGATTTATCTTTCTGTGTTAATTTGGGAACGAACTGATGAAGGCTTTTGGGACGAATAAATACTCTTTTGCCACCTTCTTACCTCGAGTGCCTGCCCTCGCCATGCATTATTCACGGATACTGTTCCCACCGGCGTACGGTTAGCTAATATATGGTATTACAGATCTATATATAGATTAAATTCTAACTAATAGTTAAATGTCTATCCTTCTCGCGCGTATGATGTTAAACTGTCATCTCAGGTTACTAGTTCTTGATGATTTACTACTTCTATATTAATCTGAGACGGCTGACAGAAATATTAGTGACAACTGACAAGTATAGGAATCGATGGTAAATAGATGATGATTTACCACTTAAAATTGAAAGGTTAAATCTGAATGTTGGCAGAATATATAAATCTCTATATATATTCAGTACAACTTATTTCCATATTCACTTATCTACTCCGTCAATATGATTTATGTGATTTTAGTTGATCCTAAAACGGAGAGATACTGTCCAGTGCTTTGATTATTTGTATTAATAGCTAATAATTATTTGAGATTTACTTTTCCTGTATTGTTCGTGTTCAGTTGTCTCTCAGATATTCACGATTCGATTTCCAGCTACGACACATTTGTATAGGGATTTTTCCTCTAAATAGAACTCACAACTAAGAGATGATAAACTTCTGAGTCGTCCCCATAAGTGCTTCCCAATTTACCCTGGTAGCAGGTGAAAAACTTCTATGGGGCTAGGCTGGTCACCCCAAGCTCGATATTACCTAGCCTGATTAATCATTTTTTTGGGAAATGAATTGGCGAGGACGCTAAGACAAACGAACCGTCTGTTTTTTACCACATAAAACGGAGAGACAATGGGGCATAACATTTAACCTTTTGCTACTTCTGAGCTCGGTGCACCGACAGGCATGGCACCACATGACTCTACGCACCGTGTCATTTTGATGTCGTGGATGTCAGTAGAGATGTCAATTCTATTCGAAGCCAATAAAAAATTAGATATCTGATTCGAATGGAGGAGAGTATAAAGAGATCATCAATACTCAGATATCCGATCCGAACATCCGATTAAATAATATATATATGTATATATATATTATATTTTTTTTTTCAAAATCTATTAACTATTTTTTTTCTTAGAATGCTAAATAGAATGTTTAATCTATTTTTTAATTATATATATATATATATAATATTAATTTTCATATTTTTAATGATAATAATTGAATAGAAAAAATATATATATAAAT
>JBBPFQ010000113.1:8997922-9022707 GCA_037974815.1 Kaempferia elegans | reverse complement strand
GGTCCTGTGAGGTGAACGAAGGGAAGAGCTCACAGAAAGAACAGGCTAGTGGGTAGTCGCCTGGAGCAGTCGCCTGCCCATGGGAGCTGACGACTGCTCCAGTGAAATGTGCATGAATTCAAATGCACAGAAAGATTGGTCGAGTGACCAATACACTGTCAGTCGCCTGCACTAGTCGACTGGTCCTGGGACTAGTCGACTGGTCCTGGGACTAGGCGACTGGTAACTAGCCATTGGGCTATCCGTTGCACAGAATCGCGAATTCGACGCAACATTTATGAGGCATTAGTTGCCTACTAAGAGGAGCAGGCGATTGCTGCAAACTAAACGAGACTTTTCAGTCTCATTCTCTTCTCCTATTTAAGGAGGAGTCTTAGCCAAGAAAAGGGCTAGTGTTCCCCTTCTATTCTCTGTGATTTTCGTGTCTTCTTCCTCCACTCTTGAGTTCTTATGGTAAAGAGGAAAGAGATAATCTTTGTGAGAGGTTTGCTTCACCGAGAATAAACTAATTCATAGTGGAATCACATGAATGGTGTGGACCCTTGGACTGGTCACCTCCGCTGGAGGTGGATACTAGAGCTGTCAACTTGGGTTGGGCCCGTCGGGTTGGCCCGCCCCGCCAAATTATTTAAGTGGGTCAGGTTGCAAATTTATCAACCCATCATCTGGCGGGCCAGCCCGTGGCGGGCTCGGGTTGGCCCGCGAGTTGATAATTTTTAAAAAAAAATAAATTATACATTATAATGTATACACTTATACCTAATACTAGAGGTAAAATCTTCAAGAATGTTGCTTATTTGCCTATATTTAGTTATATTTTTTTATATTTTATTTTTTCATAGGTACGCGGGTTGGCCTGTTGAACCCACAGCTCGCCATGAGTTGGGTTGGGTTGAAGATTTTACGGCTCGCCGGGATGGCGGGTTGGCCCTCCTCGGCCCGCCATATGTTGGGTTTTTGACGGGTTGGCCCGCCCCGCCGTGGGTTGGCCCGTTTGATAGCTCTAGTCGATACCAAGTAAATTAAAGGCGTTAGCAATAGTAAGCTTCTTTGTGTCTTATCCTTTGCATATTTTCGTTGAACTAACTTGAAGGAAAAAGACAACCGGCATCTCTGATCCGTAACAGTATTGACTTCAATGATACTTTTAGCTCAGTCATCAAAATTACATCTGTCAGATTATTATTATCGGTAGTTGTCAGCTCTTATTGGCATGTATGCCGTCCCCACGGGATGGATTGATGGCTAGTGCGTGAGGTGTTGCCATCAATGAGGTCTGGGGGTTAAATTCTGGCGAATCCAGGTGTCTGCCCTCCCTCATGCACTAGTCACTGTTCGGGCTAGTATCCCCCGTGATTTACCTCCTTCGTGTTGGCTCTGGGACGGGTTGGCGGAGGCACTGGGGGCGAGCGAATCGCCTTTTGCCATCAATGTATGCCAATTAGACATTTCAAATGCATTTCTTCATGGTTATCTTGAGGAAACTGTATTTATCGAACAACCACCTGGATTTATCCATCCATAATTTTCATCTCATGTTTGTCAACTCAAGAAATCCTTATATGGTCTTCTGCAAGCTCCTCGTGCATGGTTTCATAGACTATCCAATTGGTTGCAAGCTTAATGATTTTCTGGATCAAAGCTGACTCTTCTCTATTCTATAAATATAATGATGGATCTATGATATTCTTTCTCATTTATGTGGATGACATTTTAATAACTGGCAATGATCAAAAGGGCATTACAACTTTATTAATTCTTCTCAATCAAGAATTCCCTACTGGTGATTTGGGTAATGCTCAGTTTTTTCTTGGTATTGAACTTATTCCTCATGAAGAAGGTTGTCTCTTCTCTCAGAGCAAATATATTATTAGGCTTCTTCAAATAGCTAAAATGGATGGAGCACGTCCGGTCTCCACACCAATTGCTATTAATACCTTCTCTACACCGTCTCCTGCTATGTCTGATCCTCAGATTTATCGAAGCATTGTTGGAGCTTTACAATATGTCACTGTCACAAGACCTGATATTACTTTTGGGGTAAATCGTGCTTGTCAGTTCATGCATACTCCCACTGAACAAAACTGGGAATGTGTAAAAAGAATACTTCGGTATCTCAAAGGTACTATTCTACATGGACTTCTTTTATATCGACAAACCTCACGAGATCTACATGCATGTAGTGATGCAGATTGGATAAGTTCTCCTAAAGATAGACGCTCTACTAGTAGATATGCAATATTTCTTGGACGTAACATTATCTCTAGGAATTCGAAGAAGCAACCTACGATATCTCGTTCAAGCACTGAGGCTGAATATAATGCTATGGCCAATGCAACATCTGAAATTATTTGGCTTCAATCACTTCTTTCTGAACTTCATCTTGCATTAAAAAAAAACACCAAAAATTTGGTGCGACAATATTGAAGCAATTTATCTTACAGCTAATCCAATATTCCATGCTCGTACAAGACATGTGGAAATTGATTTTCATTTTGTTCGTGAACGAGTGGCAACCCAACAGTTATCTGTCTCTCATATTTCTGCTGAAAGTTAAATGGATGATATTTTTATAAAGTCATTATTCAGATAACGTTTCATCAAGCTACCAAGCAAACTCAACGTCAAAGATCTTCCGTTAAGTTTGTCGGGGGTAAAAGAAGCAAATAATTCTAATAATTATTATTATTAGAATTATTCTTACTAATTATCAAAAAATTTCTTACTAGAATAAATCTCTAAATTGATCAATTGACCGAGTACCTATTATGTATTATAAATATTGTATTGGTCTTATGGCAAATTAATCAATATAAAATAATAGCATCCTTTCGTAGACTTAACAAGAGGAAGGTGGCCACAAACTCCGCGATGCCGGCCCTGTAGAAGGACCATGACTTGAGCTCGGCGAACATATTTGCCCTGTAGAAGGTGCCAATTGGCTGCCTCTCTGAGAAATTATTTGCGCTCCGTTCTTCACATCCTCCTTCCCCTCCATCTTCTCTCTCTCATGTGAAGGGAATTAGGCCTGCCTCTGGTTCTCTTTATAGGGCTAGCTACTTCCATGTTACAGCATGGTGATCACTTTAGACGCGTCAAGATTAGATTTTGAAAGTTTTTACCAATAGTTTGATGGATCAGTCACAGAAACTAGCTCGATAAACTTTGAATTATCACAAAAGATTTACTACAATCGATTCTGTAAACGAGGTAAAGGTCAGCTGTGCAGTGCAGCAGGGACCAAGACAGGGGCAGGTCAGTAAGACATTTTTTGTCTCTTGCTCTTTTACCACCTCTCCTCTTTATTAGATTCTAATTGCTTGGCCATTGCCAAAACTCGAGAAATTATGATAAAAATGTGATCTTTACTGCTCCCGGCAAGTCACACTTCGTTTAAACCTTTATTAATGTCAGCTCATAATACTAAAAAAAACAAACTATTCTACAACAAATTTAGGGACGAATTTAAAAAAAAAAATCGTTACAAAAATTTTTACGACGAATTTTGGGACGAAAATATTTTCGTCCCAAAATTCGTCGTTCCAAAACTCGGCGACGAACAAAATCTAAATTCCTTGCAAAATTTAGCAACAAATCATTTTTTTATCGCCATATTTGTTGAAAATTTTGCGACAAAAATAAAATTTGTTGATTCGTTGCTACATTTGCAAAAAAAACAAATTCGGCCCAAAAATTGGGACAAATTTAGTGACGAATATGTGAATTTTTCGTCCCAAAATATCGATAGTTATTGTTTGAGATAAAAAAAATTTCGTCCCAAAATTCGTCCCAAATTTTGGAACGAATTCAGATTTAGGAATTCGTCCCAAAATCTAGGAAGAATTTAGGGACGAAAATATTTTTCATCTCAAATTTTGGGATGAATTTAATTTGTCCCAAATTTTGGGACGAATTCAGATTCGTCCCTAATTTTGGGACGAATTCAGATTCGTCCCTAATTTTGGGACGAATTCATATTCGTCCCAAAATGAATTCGTCCCAAAATTAGGGACGAATATGAATTCGTCCCAAATTTAGGACGAATTTAGGGACAAAAATTTTTTTATCTCAAAATTATCGTACAGTAATGATCGATATTTTGGGATGAAAATTTTTCATCGCCAAATTCATCCCTAATCTGTAGATTTCCCTCAACTTCAATTCATTTCGGCAACATATCGTGTTAATACAATATAATGTACCTGTTTACAAACAAAACATATTACACATCATATAACACATTCATTTTAACATCACACATCCTAAATCGCATTTCACACAAATATACAAATTTCAAAACATGTCCAAACTTATCAAACACATAACAAAGTTTCAATACAAAAGTTCAATACATGTCCAAAGTTTCAAAACACATACAACATCTTATGGTACAAGTCCAAAGTTGAAACATACATCAACATCTTATGCTACAAATTGCTCCTTGATCCATTCTTTGTTTCCTACATCCAAAAAAAAAATAAAACAGCTCATCTGTAACAAAAAATGACTATTGCATTATAACCCTATTTAAAAAAATTTTATTTAAATTTTTTCAGGTAAAGCTTGGATTATTTTTTACAGATCTTTAGTTGAAATCTCACCACCATCTGTGTGAAATATTTAAAAAGGTTCACTATAATATAATGAACCTCAAATATACATCCCTGTATAAACTTAATATTAGACTCCTAGTCATCCAAACATTTGACAGCTAAAGATTGAATATGAAACTAAATCTAATTAACTAATATGAACAACAATGTTGAAATGTTCAATTGTACAAACAGTATAGAAAAAAAAACACTAAACTGCAACACAAACATTTATTACCAAAGCAGTATGTTTTAATGCTTTAAGGGGCGTGGATTTTATAAATTGCCTTGGCCTTCATCATGAAAAAAAACCAAGAGGGTAATAAACAAAGATTAAAGAAGACAAAGAAGCCGAGTACCAACAAAAAATAATAGTGTTCTTTTTTATACTAATGTTCATTACCATATTAGTACTATGTTGTACAAATACTAACGTGAAGGTAAGATTTTAGTTTTGAAATGCAGTTAAGGGAATGGATTAAAATCTCATGTTGTGCCAATTGACATGGCCGAAATTCTTTGTTCCCCTCCCACATCAAGACATGGCGTGCTAACAAAATAGATGAGAAGAATGTGAGATTAAAGAGGTGGAAAAATTGAGAACTGAAAAAAAAAAACCCATTTTAGATAGAGAGATGCCCTGTCAACATACATGATTGACTGTACTATTGAAATAGCAACCATCACCAGAGTGAAATCATGGAATCTAACTATAATTTTCCCATAAGTTCCATATGCCCAAGCGGTGTATCTAACTCCTTATAGTGTTTCTAATAAAGTTTCTATCCTCATCTACAATGTGCATGCTATTCCAGAATGTTATAGCTCTAAGTGATTGACATGAATGAAATATACGATAAAAGGATCCCATCTCTTTATGCATTTACCTGGAAGTTTGGTGTTGTGCAGCCTTATTCTTTGACTTAAATGTATTCATCTTCTCGTGCAACCTTTCACTAGCCTGTCACTCCAATTTGTTACCAAGCAGAAAAACAACTGATACTTGCTACAATATATGCTCACACTTACATCAGCTATATGTGCATAGCGCAGTTCAAGCCATATGGGGTCATTCTCTTCCAAAAGGGCTTCTTTCTTTTCAGCTGCTGCACCAGGCTTTGCTGGTGCCTGTTGATAATCAAATAAAAAGTAAATACAAGAAATATTTACAAATAAAAAGGATGCAGAAGTTTGGTCGAAAGTATTTCCTCTGGTAACATTTATTTACCTCATATATATATTTGTTTCCATCCATGTCAAGCAAATCATGACACATTGCATCATATGTCCATTCATGTATATAAGGTGCAATCTTCACCAAAACGCAAATGTAAAAGCATCTCATGTCAAAAATCAAGAGCACTGATAAACAAGCATCTTAGCATTCTAATTTCAACAAGCTCATAGCCTTGTACCTGGTCTATTGTCCGATCCACAATGAGTAACTCACATGTCTCCTTTTGGGGGAAATCAGGGACTGAAGATTTATACTTCGACAGGATATCCCAGACAGCTGTAGCAAGCTTTGAGGGTACTAAGTCATGCATATTCTTCGTGTCAGACTCATCCATGGACTTCGAAGCTCGGTACCGCACATAAGGAAGTTCCTAGAAACATATGGGCATAATAAAAAACAATAAATATAATTGTGTTATAAATGGACAATTAACAAGGAACTAAAATCCTTGTCTGTTTCAGTCAATAAGACTGACAATACACAATTCACCTTTGCCATCTGAATACTACCATGTATTGCCCATACAAGGTGATACATGCAATGAAGAGCAAGGAGAAAATGCGATAAAGGGTAGCATGATCTTGATAGCGAGTCCGTCATCATCTTCATACGCCTCTTCTCAGACAATAATAATAGAAGGATTCTTGTTATTGATCACCTTCTCTATATATCTCTCATAGTCACAAGAAAGGAAGAGAAGTTGTTAACAACGGTTATCCATGCACCCAATTCTCCCCTTTATATAAATACCTATAATTTTATCTAATCTAACTCACCGAACCCCTCTTTTCCTTTTTAGATAAGACTACACTACTTTGAAAAACTATGTATCATTCAATTACAAATTGAACACAATTTTCTATTCAAGTTGTTAGGTGTTACAAGAGATCATTGAAGCTCCATTTCATTTGATACAAAAAAGAAAAGAATATACAGTTTAAAAAAAATTGAAGCAAAGGCTCCAAATTGATTCCAATGTTTTTTACCTCAAGTAAGATTTGATTTGATCCTTAAATAATTTTTTTTTTCAAAATCATATAGTTTTATTTAAAAAATAATCCTTTTCAAAAATACAAAATGTGTTCCAACCTCTAAGAACTGATCCGCATCATTTTGTAGGGTGGGTGTGGGGTTTGGCTAAACCAACTGTAAACATTTCAAATTTATAAAATTATGAAGGGAAGTTCCATTCTCTTTCACCCCTTACTTTCATCTTTTATTTCCTTTCTTGTGCTAGTGAATTTCCAAACAAATTCTAAGGACTTTTAAGTTTGCTAAGATGAGTTTGATTTGTTGATGCACTAGTTTTGAAAAAGCATAATTCCTAGAATCTTAGTCAGGCCAATGGATGTAAGAGGGTTTATTACTTAGATTACTGTTTGAGGTTAGGATTAGAGAAATTGCATTGTAATGTACTTATGTGCATTAATTGGTAAAAGTTTAATATCTTTTATTATCGATTGGAGAAGTAGTGAAATTAAATATTAGTGAAGGTCACCAAATTAAATGGCATCTCAATCGGTGCAATCCATTTGAAGCATTTAGGAACTATTTGTTCCCCAAAACAAACGATGGACTGAGAATTGTAAGCCTCAAAGACCATAACTCAGTTTGTGCCTGATATATTGAAGTCGCTAGTCAGAATGGTGCAACTTCGAACCAGATTAACTGGCAGTGCATTTACTTGACCTTATAACATACCAATCCTGTACCAAAGGAGTGTATTCTTATTCAGCTCGAAAAAAGCTGAATACTGCAATTAAACAGAAACCCAGATTCATGGTTGTGAAAATGGCACACTGGTGGAGTTTTCTCATTTCACAGTGTTTACTGACTAGTAAACAGCAAATATATCAAAACGAGTATCATAGATGGTTTTCAATTTCTACATTCAAGTATATGTTAAAGTAGCTAAAATTAAAGAGCCTAATTGCAACTGTTTTTTTAGGATGTTCTCTTGCAGGACTTGAATATGAAGAGCACACTTGTTATCTCTGCACTCTTGCTTCTAAAGGGTGGTGCTGATCAACAATGTGTACTCCCCTATAGTTTGAATGCCAATTCTAGAGCAATGAAACAGCCAAAGGAGTTTAGCTTACATTACTCAGTTGTTCAGGCCTGATTTGTTTGCATTTGATAGGGATGAAGCCAAATAACTCTTTTCTTAAAGAAAACATTCTAATCCTACAGCTTTGTGTTCGGAAGCTAGCAATATCATGCTCCACATATTTTATCACAACTTCTGGAGAGTGTATTCAGATAGAGGAGTGCATTATGATGAGCCTAAGGAAAAAAGATCTAGTCGCTTCTTTTTGTAAGCCTTTTCATGTTTGGTTAAACTAGGCATTGTCACTTTTCTTTTCAACTTTCCTGACTGAGTTTTTCAGGTTCTTCCTTTTAGTTGGTTATCTTTCTTCTTGGAGAAATTAAGATAAGATGGGCGCGGTCATGAGATATATAGGTTAAACAAGCTGTATGAAATGAGATTTAGTAGAGGATAAACATCTCTAAGAATTCATGTGTACCTTCAAAGAAGCAATTGCTGTAGCAACTCGTGTAGCCATCGTACTCAAGCACTCGTTGAACTTGCGAGAATTTTGAGCTGTTTCTCCAAATAATTCTTCAAAAGCCATCTCATGGTCAGTGGTGAATGCCTAAACCAATAGTAATTCAATTAGGTAAGGAAATTGAAGCAGTTTTCTTGAAGGGAAAGGAGAGGGGGAAAAATAAGGATAGTAGAAAATCATCTGTAGTCATCATTCTGCCATTGCTCTCCAAATGAAAGTTCCATAAAAGCCACCAATGTACAATTGGTTCACTTTGAACTTGATACAAGTATTACACAAGATTACTAGCAAAATATTCCCTCCAATACAATTAAAGGAACTACATGAAAATGGTAAAGTTTACCTGATTATCAATTGCAAAATACTCCAAGTTCATCTAAAAAAGTTTCAAAAAGGGTGAATAAGGTTAAATGAGTAATCACATTGATTATTAACACATTATCTATGCATATTGAAAGATAAAATAGTTCACCTCGCTAAGAGCACCTATACGGGGTAAAAGACTCGTGTCATTCTTAATGTAAGCAATCAATTCCTTGGGTATAGGTGAACTAAAGAAAACATATGCCCTGAAATAATAAATATTATTAAAGAAGAGTAACAGAGAAACACTTTACTTATAATGGTGTCAAAATTTGTAGTAGATAAAGAGTGAATGTATCTATCATCCTTGGAGTTTGAGGGTATCCAATATATCACCTTCAATTCTAGTACTACAACAACAATTAAACCTTATCCTATTAAGTGGGGTCGGCTATATGAATCATTCTATACTATTGAGCTCTATCCCCTACCATATCATGAGTTTATTTCTAATTTAAGGATATGATATAAATTAATTAAATCAAATAAATCAGAAAATTAAAATGTCTATACACCTAATAGCCCACCGTGCACAACAAATATATTGATTCAAATTCATCACATGAGTTTGGGATTACAGAAAATGACAAAGTTGGCTATTTTGGAATTGCAAAGAATACATAGGAGCCTTAAACTCCAAGGAGGTATAATGTAGTTCACCAAAAAAAAAAAAATGAAAGCTGTTGAAGCATACTTTCTGTACAAAGGACATCTTCCAGACATGTCAGATAGTAGCATGATAACACTGCAAGATAGAACCATATGTGTTAAGAAGCATATATGTAACATCTACAAGAACCCTTAAGTAGAAATTTTAGGGAGGAAACAAAATAATAATAATATAAAAACTAGAGTGGTATTTATCCTTTCAATTTTATACTACGATAGGATTTCAAACATCTTTTACCATAAATATGAGACTGATATAATTACTTCATTCAGATTCAACAGCATATTCAGTATTTGTTTGTTCTCAAATGTAGTCTTTATAGTGAACTTCACTACATCTCCCAGCTAGTCTGACTCCACCTCTTCCATAAAGCAATTCTGACTTCTACCATGAAGGCAAAAAATTTAACTTGGATTGATAGAGGCTCGATTACACTTAGTTTTCTTCTTTTTCAATTAATTAGTTCATTATTTGAGGTATGAAAGCATATTTGAGGACCAGCAGCACCAATATTCCTCTATCTAAAGACATCAAGAAAATAAATCATTTGAGAACTAGGGAGAAAAACAATGAAAATCACTCATTTCAATACTAGGAAATCAATCATTAGGCTTAATCTTTCCTGAAAAAGAAGGCTATGATTAGGGGAAAACACCAAGCTCTTATTAAGAATTAAAGTTGGACTAGTGTGACTCGATAGAAGAAGTTAGGGTTTTTCTAAGGTAATATTTCTCAGTAGTCCTTATTTAACTTATTGGTTGTATAGTATAAATAGAACAATTAACATAACTTTCATCATGGAGCTTCCCAGGTAAAATTTCTTTATTATTTAGTAGACTATTTAATACACTCCACTCCTATATTTCCTATTATTCATCATTGTAGAATTTTAGACTACTACTATATATCAGGAAAGTGTAATATCTCGAAATAGCTGTAACACATAGAAAGTACAAGAGGTCAAAAAAAATTAAAAGTTAAGGATAAACATTGAGCAAATAGTGATATATGAAACAACAAATTTGAAAAGTAGCAGGTTTTAATAATGTAACTAAGTAGAATAATTAGAAAAAATAACTCCAAAAACCTTTACTTTTCTTTTAGTGGTTGGATGAAATATATAGCATCCATTGAAGGTAAAGGCTCCCTTCTTTTGAAAATGTCCTCTACCACTGCAAAATAGAATGTGAAACTTATTTAACCTCGACAAATATTATTGATTGTAAGAATTTCAAAAACTTGCATGTAAAAAATTCCTTGAAAAAAAGTGTATATAGTGGATTGCAAGAATTTTCCAAATCATATAAGGACTAGTCACTAACTTCTATGCAATGATATCATACACAAACTTAGATAACATTCAATGGAGAGATAAAATCCATATACCTATCCCCCAAAAGTTGGAAAGGCTTGTACATTGATAATATACACCAACTCGCATGAGAGTACCAAGTTGGTTGGTCCTTCAAATTTACTTGAAAAAGGCTGATGGAAATTGGAAGATCATGTAGGATGATCGTTTGACACTTTTTAGTCAAAATTTTAAATTTTTTGTTTTTTTCATGTTCAACATTTTATCATATTTTTCTTTCCACTTTCCCCTCTTTGTTTCCCATTTCTCCTCTAGTACCAATAGAGAGTGGTGTTTTCTGCTCATCTTTTGTCCCTCTATTCTTGTCTTTCTCTCTCTCTCTCTCTCTCTCTCTCTTTTATATCAGGTATCATATCTTACAATCCGGCTAATCCTTGAGTAAATGGTCCGGCCCACATTTTGCCCACCAAGTAAATCTAAGAAACACGATGGCTCTTGATGTGGTGTCTCAACTTCACCAGTAGTTCAATAGTCATAGGTGTGCCCGACTTGTCTTGCTCCTACGGAGAAATAATATGTGGCACAAACTACCTTAGTCATGGAGACAGCATGGTATAGTAATGTTAGTGAGCAATTTAATGGGAGCTTTTTTCCCACAAACTACATGTTGTATTTTCATGTGAGAAGAACTTGAATACAAAACCAAGTTTGTATTCCTGCAAAAATTCTTTACTTATCCCTCTTTCCAAAAATGTGAATCGAAAGATGTAGAGAAGGTACAAGTACAGAAGATCATGGCAAGTTTATTACTCTATTTTTGCTACATTAGATATTAACAAGATATAGGAGGATCTCCTATGGCAAGTATAGACCAATCTAGAAGGAGATTCTTCATTATTCCAAAATAATTAGGTTACATACATTTTGCTAACAATGAGAATCTACCTTAATATTTCCAAATTTCAAATACTAATCCATATAAAGCATAACAGCATAATAGGAAAATTATTAAATTTCTGTCTAGACCAATATTCAAAGAAATTGAAAAGTTCTCATCATCAAACTACAAAACATAAGTAAATGTCAGTTTATTGGGAACAATTACAAGTTGAAAAAAACATAGTATTGTCTTTCATTTGAAACTTGTGTTCAACTTCAACAAGTTCAATTTTGAAATATTCGATTTAAGATTTCATATGGAAAGTCAGATGACGTTGACAAGCGTCATAAGTTAACAAAAGGTGTAACAACTTGGTTAATGAAACAAAGATTTAAACCTTGCCCCCAAACACCCATCATCTTTCAATGGAAATATTTTACTTCATATTTGAGATTTTTTTTTTGGGCGGCTTAGCAATTTCCATTGCCACTGATGTGTCACTTGATTTTGAAGAGGCCAATCTCTCCATGGGTGCTCATGAACACCTCTCTCAAGATACACTAGTTTCTAATATGAGGATTAACAATAGCTATTGGACTTCTCCCTTTTACATTTCAATTCTCTAAGATGACTTCTAAGGAAATTATTATGCCCAAAAATTCTAATGCCATCAACTCTAACTCTGATGATGAGAAACGAAAGGCATGTTACATTTCTACTATAATAATAATTGCACTATCATTGATAAAGGAAAGAAGAGTAGGTCCCATCAGATTATTTGGAATTTTCAATCACTCTAACAATTAATGTCTTATGTTGGATTTTTCTATAGGAACAAAAATTAGTTAGAAGATAACCATATTTTCTATCATGATATTTATTGTTGCATATGCCATCCAATGCCTCAATCTGAATATCTTATCCAGCAATTATGAATTCACAAACCAGGATGACTATTTTTGCAGCATCACTACAACTTGTGCCATCAAGAATCAATATGGAAAGTTTATGGCAAAATGATTGACTGGATAAACATAATTCCTCCATATTTAACATTTTATTGGATGGTTGAATTGGTTCAATATGGATGCGGCATATTGAGATATTCAATAAGAAAAAAAAGAGGTTTAACTATTAATGATGTCATAATAGGTTTTTTTTACTTTTGATGAGGCATTAATGTGGCATATTGAGAATTATAAAAAAGTTTATTGAAAGATTTATCTATTGGAGATGCCCTTAGAGTTATGGCAAAGCCCAGATTAACTTGTTGAATTTCATAACCTCTTCCCAGCAATGGTCAAATTGTCAGACATCTTTGGTGATGGATTATTTTGACATTGTCATTGATTTTGCTTTTATTTTGGTCTCGGTAATGTGATCAATCCCTCCTTTCTGTCTCTCGTTTATATCTTATTTGAAATTGTTTCCTTCCTCTTCTGGAGATCTTAATGAGATGGTTCTCCTGTTGTATTCCCCTTTCATTTTTTTAATACTATGTATGTGGGTCTCGCCTACCTTAATAGTTTAAAAAAAACAAAAGTAAATTTGTAAAGAAGAAAAACTATCAGTAGTTTCAAAAAAAAATTTAAATCTAATGGAGACAATCATATTATTACTAAAACAAAAGGGCAATTAAGATAAGATTTTCAAGCTTTAAAAAGTGACTAAACCTACATGAGATTTCTTGGTTTGTAATGTCTGCCATCTTACAAGAAAAAGACATCACTTTGAGAGTGAATTTGTCCATGATAAGTATCTGCAATAGAATCCAGTTCAAGTTGTAAGTGCTTCGTACTGTGATGAATTTCTTGCAATATGATTAAATGAAAAAAGGATGGAAACTTTTTCTGTAAATTCCATAAATGATGACAGAAAAATGTTAATAAATGCCAATTAAGAAGAATTCATGAAGGAGTAAAATACAGGTTCATAGTTTGTTTGTGCCCATTCATAGAGGAGTAAATAGGATGGAAGCAAGCTGTACATATAGTCAAACTCACTTCCTATGCCTTTCTTGTCATTATCCATATTTGTTGATAGCCACTCCATCAACTAGATATTCAAAATGTGCTCCAAGTGTATACACTTGGCTCACTTCCTATCTTTCTCATCAAGTTAATTTGTCATCTCCACTGAACACTATATGGCTTGAAATTTGAGCACCACCATAATTGCACATAGTCCATAAGATATAAAACTATCTGTTTAGAAGCCCACTCAATGGACTACCCTTCTTTATATTGACAATACGGTAACTAGTGATGACTTTAAATGTATCAATGATCTGAAAACTCCTTAAAGTCTCCTGACTTATTCGCCCACAAAAAAAAAAGAAGAAATGAAGGACCTAGGCGCATTGGGATACTTCCTTGGGAGTGAAGTCTCAGCTCACAACACTGGCATTCTTCCATGGCGTAGTCGCCCACAAAACTATCTGTTTAGAAGGATTCGAACAAAATGGATAAACAAAAACAAACCTTCCATGGCGTAGTCGAGCTCTTTGTTTCTGCCGATCTAAGCATTTCATTTAAAATTCCTGAAAATATATAATCCAAGAACAAAATTAGATTTTGTGAATTAGTCAGTAATTTCTCGATAAGGAAGCGAGTAAAAGCACTCACTTTCGCGACTAATTTGACGGAAAAACTTATAATCGGCGTTGGCATGAGCGAAGTCCCATTCCGACATCGACATGGTTCGTAGCGTTGAACGAGGAAGAAGAAGTGAAAGAATAAAAAGAATGTGATTGTGGCTGATGGAGAGATCGAGATGGCTCAGCGGAATTGTCGAGCATGTGTGGTTACCAATTTTACCATACTCATTTGCATATCATCTCCTATATATTCGGATCCCATTTGTTACTGCCCTTTCTCGCGTGAGAAATTTCTAAATATAAATAAAATAGATCTAATTTTGGTTAAGAATTTTTTTTAAAAAAAATAAAGTTATTACTAGAAGGGACCGAATTAATGAATCTAGGTAGATAAATAAATACACTCAATTTAGTTTATCGAAGCATGCTCGATCAATTTTAAAAAAAAATAGTTAAAATTATTATATAAATCTAAATACGATGATACTGACCATTTTACTTTTTTTATTACTATTGTTAACCTAGGCAATTGATCAAATACCACTTAAAATTAAGGAATTCTCGCATCTAACTTTGAGATTTTTTTAAAAAACACGTATTTATTTTTTATTTTACTTCTCTCATTATCACACGTACTCCTTATAATTCTATCTCTATGTTTTATAAGAAAAGTTATTCTCCTATGTCTTAATCATTTGCACTAATGATTAGTAATCACCCGTAATTTACCTCCTTCATGTTGATCTGAAAATAGATTGACGGAAACACTAGGAGCAAATGAATAATCTTTTGCCACATATAGGAAAAGATAGATTTAAATTTATAGCTGACAGTTAAATGATTAAATGGAAGGAGCCATTATGGTATTAATTTGTTTAAAATAAACTTTATAGTAATGTTAATTTTAGGATTTATGTTATTTTTGAAATATTTATTTTTAAAAATTATTATGCTCTTTCTATCCTTTCCATCTTGTCAAATTGACGATCTAATATAAATTAACTTATAATTTATTTTTTATATATAATCTGATGATGATGATACTGAACATAATCAACTTTTATATAATTTAAAATTGAGCATTATACCTTATGTGATGAGAGTGCACAGTTAGTTATAAAAGTCAGAAACTATTGAACAATTTTAAAATTGGGTAAATTGAAAAACTATTTAGGGATTTTCGATTACTAGGCGAAGCCCCCCTTAAATAGAAAATTTATCCTCAATTTGACAAAGAACACCTTCGCCACAAAGTATAATAAAAAAACCAGATAAATAGTGAAGAGGGCAGCGAAACGCGGTGGAAAGGGAAGAAGAAGCGCAGCAGCAGCAGCAGCAGCGATGGGGAAGGAGCCGACAGATGAGCAGGTGGCGTCGATGAAGGAGGCCTTCAACCTGTTCGACACCGACGGCGACGGCCGGATCGCCGCATCGGAGCTTGGCATCCTGATGCGCTCCCTTGGCGGCAACCCGACCCAGGCCCAGCTCAAGGAGATCGCCGCCACCGAGGGCCTTACCGAACCCTTCGACTTCCCCCGCTTCCTCGATCTCATGCGCAAGCACCTCCGCCCCGAGCCCTTCGACCGCCAGCTCCGCGATGCCTTTCGCGTCCTCGACAAGGATTCCACCGGCAAAGTCTCCGTTGCTGACCTACGCCACGTCCTCACCAGCATCGGCGAGAAACTTGAGCCCGCTGAGTTTGATGAGTGGATCCGCGAGGTGGAGGTCGGCCCCGACGGTACTATCCAATACGAAGACTTCATTGTTCGCATGGTCGCCAAGTGATCCTTTCCTTTCCATCGGCGTCTGAGCCAGGTACGTCCAGATCTTCGTTTGTGGATTCTATCCTTTTCATTTAGTTATGCGATCTGTTCGTTTGCTTGGGATCTGATCGTAATTGGACCTGTTTAGCTAGAGATCCAAAATTATAGCCTGTCCAAATTCTCAATTGTGTTATGACTTGGATCTCCAATTTTTCTTTGTGATTGCTGTCTGATCTGTGCGTTTCGGAAAGTCTACCGTGTGTCTGATGAAGATAAATTTCAAATCAACCTTTTTTTAACTTAGTGTCGTGATTTTTTCAAAAAGATGGTTGTTTCTACACTTCTTCACAGAGGTTTCTTCATATTCTTAGGAAGTCTAGAATTTTTTAGAAGAAAACAAATCTTTCCATACCAGCAAATCTTAACGTACCAAGTACCAACATAGTTTGATGAGTTTGTGCTTCACATATGAAATGATTTACGGATAAATTTCTTCTTTTACAAACTATATTCTCCTTGTGATACTACTAAATTATTAATTTGCTTTAGTTGATTGATCGGTCTCTAAATTTGCATTTGTTTTGTTACTAGTTAATCAAGTCATTCTGGAGCTAAATAATTAAGATATAACTAGTTTGATTCTATTCAGTAGTTCTATTAAGTTGTAATCTAATGATACATTTACTTTATTACCAATGAAAAGCATATCTCTATCCTCCATCTAGACACAAAGATAAAATTTAGCTTAATGGGGAAGACCCTTATCAGATTTAAACAAATGACTTATGACTATTGGGTTAATATTCTCATTTAGCTCCCCTACCTTCCACCTCTTGTTATTCGGCTGTAGTTCAGTTTGTATGAGTGTCAAATACGGAGTAAGAAAAGAAAGGAATGACATCATAGTTGTAAATTGACTGCATATATGATAACTCTTTTTCACTCTTTTTTTCTTATGTTTCATCTTGAATCTTGCACTCTAGTGGAGATGGTAAACGATCATTATATCACTACTAAAATTTTATTTATATCCTCTCTCATGGCATTAGAAGACTTAGGAATCTTCTAGTGCTTCATGATCACTATAATGGTGCTAAAATTCCGAATAATTTAAATACATATAGTGTTGGCAATAGTTTCAGATATGCTAGTTACCTAGAAACTCAATAGTGTTGGCAAACCTGTCAAACAATATGGTTGCATGTTGATGTTAGTTGTCACTTCCACAAAATCTGTGCAAGAAATGTTCCAGGCGTTATAACTGATAACATATTTAAGTAATTTGAGGTACTTTTCTCATCCAAGGATGCCCAGAAACCTAGTCAATGGTTATGCCATAGTAATACAACGTTGTTTGGAGAAATTACCAAGGATATTCCTATGCTACAGCAGAAGTGTTAAGTGGATACTTGGAACCCTATCATTGATTTGGGATATCAAAATAGCTCGAGGTCATGATTGTTGTGGAAGATAGTGTGTATTGTAGAAATATACACCACATGGGTAAGGCATGTTTGATGTCAGATCTGGAACAAACAACAAATTTATGAGATTTTTTATGCTTTATATATAGATGGAGTAGATGATCTAGCATAATACCACAAATGTATAAATTGAAGACTATATCCTGCCAAATACAAGCAATCACAACAACAAAACACACTGACTGAAATATCAGTTTCATCAGTGAATTGGCATGTGAAAATTTCTAGCTTTGGCTGGTGGAATGCTATTCATATTGGCCTTCTTGGATGGTAGATTTTCAGACGAGTTTTCACAGTATTGGATTCCTACTGACTGAAGCTTATCTCTCTCTCTCTCTCTCTCTCTCTCTCTCGTGATGGAACCAAATGGAAGATTCAATCCTGCCGGTAAGGGCAGTGCCCTCACCTCTCATACCGGATGGGTGGGACCCACTCAGAGAGTGTGGGCCCCACCAACTCATTGTGAGAGTTGAGGGCACTGATCCTTACAGGCAGGGTCGAATTAATCGAACCAAACCACTTGCCTCAACCACCGTGATGGACCCAACTCTTTCTTAATCAAATAACTCACCTCCCTCATCCATTTGCCTCCTCAATCACCGTGATTTACCTCCTCTATGTCGGAGGTCCGGGGTGCGCTAGCGGAGGCGCCAAGGCGAGCGCTTCGCCTTTTGCCATGTGATGGACCCAAACCATCAAAATATCAAATCACTTTCCATCATAATACATTAAGACATTTTAAAATCATTTGAACAGCAAACTTCAGGTGCCAAACATAAATTTATGTTTGTTGTTTTTCTCCATATTACTATAACAAGTTAATGGATACACCATCACAACAACAACTATAACAACCAAGCCGTTATCTTACTAAGTACCAAAATCCCACATAAAGAGTTATGTGATACATTTGAATACCTGCATTCTGCTGATATAACATGGTTCAGTTTGAGTTCAAATGTCAACTATATTTGTTCTGAGTTTCTTATCAGTCAATTCATTTTAGGAAGGGGATAGGTATATCCGTGGACATAGATATGTTCAAAGATGACTTTAGATTCTATAAGAGTTGAATATCTTGAGTGGAAGGAGTTAGGGAAGAAGAAGATCAAAACCTTAATGCAATAAAAAAACATTTAATTAATTTGAAAATTACCATTACATAGTATTCAATGGAGGGACATGATTAATGTAGTCGATCCCAAATAGTTGGAACAAGCACGATCCCAAATAGTTGGAACAAGCACAATTTGACGATGATTATTTTTTATTGAATCTACATGACTGCAGAATTTTGTATGCTCGTGAAACAATGTTAGTCTAACCTTGTTGCTATTCTTTTAAGTTCTCTATTCCCTTCAGTGTTTGTTTTTCTTCTCTACTTTATGTTTGCTATTGTGGTGTCTAATGTAGTTTTTTTTTCCCCCAATTTATATTAATCTGTCATAGCTAAACAACAAAAAGACGTTAGTGATTCCATAATCACATTCTTAAACCGTATAAATAGAAATATCGTTTTGTTCCATCACATTCGTTACTTCTATGCTGCAATCAAACAAGCATCCTTGATGTTACTCTAAACACATGAAGTTTTCCCTCAATTTTTTCGTTTACAACTAACTCGCAGATTTTCTTTCCAAGCGCGAAATTGCATGGAGGACTGGTCATGACTGATGGCGGTATCGAATGGCTCGTTATATTTTCTGCACCAGTATTACGTCGGACTTGGTTGTTTAACATTATTAGTTTGATTAACATCTCATTTTGTTGAATGGCTGATGCATTGAACCTGTGTTTGAATGGTTACCATAAAACTCAACCGTGTTGCATTTTCAAATTCTGTTTTGTTTGTAATGAATCCTGCACTTTGAAAAGTATCAGAGTTGGATGCATTTGTCGCGTCGTCTTTTCTGCATAATTTTTCAAGTGTTATCACATCCTGTACCCCCGCCCAAGTGGCAATTTGATAACTCACAGAGGGGACCTGACTGGCATGGAATCCTTCATGACGCGTCCCGTGCATATAAATTTCGAAGTGGATTCCAATTATAAAACATATTAAAATATAGAAAATTTTAGTGGTGTGTTAGTTTTTGAAAATCAACATGTTGATTTTAGAATTTATGTATCATCAAAGTGGTATTGTTCTGAATGCAATACCACAATAGATAGCAGGAGGCATAAAATAAAAATAAATACGCCCTAGCAAATCCCTCAATAGTTATGATACCACAATAGTTATGATAATATGATTAACTCGCTAGCCTCAATTATGTAGCAAATGACCTGACCCTCAATTAGGACAGCTAGAGTATGGTGTCAACCGCCCCACTTCGCGTCATTTCACATCTCCTCCACCACCAGCATTATAACCCTAAATGCAAATGTGCTAGTTCTCATTTTTCATTGATTTGGTGGGAGATACCGATTGCTCGCTTACTTCAGAGAGCGAGTTGCTACCCACCCTTTCCCCCTCAAACGACAATTCACCTCACCAACCGAGCCAGCCATTTGTGTAGCCGTAAATCACCGGTCAAATCTATCCACATGGTTCGATCTAATGCGACTTCTTAAGCAATCGTGAAACCACTAACCGTCGTTCTTAGAATTATGATACGATGGTAAAAGATAAGACGGACTTTCTGGACAATAAAGACCTAAATCTCATACAAAATATGCTATTTGAAAAACTTATAACTTTAAACTGCCTATTATAATCCATATGTATTACCTAAATTTTCAAGAACTGTATACCTAAATTACTAAAAGAGAATGGAACCTCCACCCATCGGTCGGGTCTAGTTAGATTGAACCGGCCGATTGAGTCCGGTTTAAACCGATTTGGAGCCACCGACAGTCTGGTGGTGGTCCCCGACGCCACGAGAGAGACATCGCACCGACTCATTTTGATTTAGGGAGTGAAAAACATTCTTCTTCTTCTAATAACGTCATTATGTGTGGCTGAACGGATTATAGCGCCTGGGAGAGCTGTGAGTGAGAGCGAAAGAGTGGTTCCCAAGTCTCTCTCTTTCCCCTTCTCCGCCTCAATTTTTGTTCCTTTTAGACGCCTGATCTCCCTCCCCGTCTCCTCGATCGATCGATCTCTCTTTGCTGCGCGCGATGGTGCCCACGATGAGGCTCCTGCTGGCGGTGGCGGTGGCGGCGGCGGTGGCGGGTGGCTGGGCCGAGGCCGGCAAGTTGAAGACGTGCGACAAGGGGTGGGAGTGCAGAGGCAGCATCTACTGCTGCAACGAGACCATCACCGACTACTTCCAGGTGTACCAGTTCGAGACCCTCTTCAGCAAGCGCAACGCGCCGGTTTCACACGCCGTCGGATTCTGGGACTACCAGTCCTTCATCACCGCCGCAGCCCTCTTTGAGCCCCTCGGGTTCGGGACCACCGGCGATAAGCTTACCAAGATGAGGGAGGTCGCCGCCTTCCTCGGCCACGTCGGCAGCAAAACCTCCTGTGAGCCCCCTGAATCTTATTCCCCTTTACCTTTCTACTACAATTCGATTCTTTTTGGCGTCTACTTCGTCCGTAATACATATTTTGAAAGGTTTATTTAGCTTTGTTCTTGTGTGTGCATCCGATCCCGAACAGGAGTCTCCATTAATCTGTTCATTTAAAAATAGTCTGTCCGGATAAAAGTGTTTGCCCTTTCAAAATCGCTCAGTTTCAATCTAACAAACAATTAACCTAACCTAATAATCTGCCGCTTTGTCCCATCTACTTATAATGCTTGAATCTGATAAATGGCAATTAGTTACCCTACGTTTTATCAATCCCCTCAGTTAGTAGAAATTGATTTAGATACTCTGTACATAGGTTTTGTGCCTTGCTTTAACACAATTTTATACATAGATTTTCCTGAATCCTCACAAGTACAATTGATTTTTGTATTCATTTGTGTATAAGACACGAAGACAATGATGTTGGTTTGGTTCACTCACCTATTTGATCAAAAATTGAATTTGACATGCAAAACTAAGAACAAACACACAATTCAATTAAAACTCATTATCTGAGCTCATAATATATTATACATGTTGACCAAAAGAGGCAATCTTTTATTACATGCTCGTACTTAAGTCTTGTCAATGAAATCAGTAAACCATTTCCTTGCAGAATCATAAAACATAATTCATCACTGTATTCTTTGTCTTAAATCATAATTCATCATCATTAAACTATATCAGTACCAATTTTTTGCACTCAGCTAATCATGAATCATAGTTGAATGGGTATGACTTCCTCTAAAGTAAGGTGGGTAATACTTGATACATATTGATGCTCATCGATGCTCTGACTTAGTAGTTTGTGCAAACATATTTCTCAAGTAAAACTCCCTGTTAATCCTTCATCCTCTGTAAATTAAAAAAAAAAATAAAAGGAAAGAAAAAATTTGACCAGGTGCTTCCAGAATGAATCTGATTTTGACTCATTCATCTGGGATGATGAATGAAGAATAGTTGAATGAATTATCCATGTATATTACATGTTCTAGTCATATTAAATTCTATATTTAGTATTTAACGCATTGATCATCTACTCCAGGTGGATATGGTGTTGCCACTGGTGGCCCACTTGCATGGGGATTATGTTATAATCATGAAATGAGCCCAAGCCAAGATTATTGTGAGAAAGACTACCTCTATCCTTGCATTGAGGGAGTTCAATATTTTGGGCGTGGGGCTCTACCTGTGTACTGGTATGCTCAGTCTGAATTAGGTGCAATGATGCAACATACATATTAACCTTATAGTTTGGATTTTGGCAAAACTACTGCTGATGTATTCTATGAGTGACTTTTTGATTTTATTTCAGGAACTACAACTATGGTCTAGTTGGTGATGGCATAAAGGTCGACCTTTTGAACCATCCAGAGTACCTCGAGCAGAATGCTACTATAGCTTTCCAAGCAGCCATGTGGAGATGGATGACACCAATGAAGAAGAAGCAGCCTTCAGCGCACGATGTTCTTGTCGGGAACTGGAAGCCCACAACGAACGACACCTTGTCCAAAAGGTTGCCAGGATTCGGACTTACCATGAACATTTTGTACGGAGATAGTATTTGTGGCCAAGGCTACATTGATCCCATGAACAACATCATATCACACTACCAGTATTACCTGGACCTGATGGGAGTAGGGCGTGGAAGCTCGGGCGACAACGTGGACTGTGCAGAACAAGAGCCTTTCAACCCATCTTACAAAGCTGCTACAACCTAATTATCAAGCCGTTCAATATTTGTTGAGTGCGCAGCATGAAGTCTCTCAATAAACTCCGTGTCAAGTAAGTTGTGTAGTAAAAGTTTCTGTTTTGAGATGTGAAGTAAAGGTATCATGTCAATTGTCTTTGCTACTGTTCATTAATGATTTAGGGATGTATCTCATGTGAAATTTCAGTGTTTGTCCAGTGGTAAAAAACCCTTATAAATGCTATATATTCTTTATTCCGATGTGAAAATTATTATCTTTGGATTATGTTTATAGAGATGGCCTTGGTTTTTTTACAATAGGAATGCAGTAAACTTAAGAGATAGTCACTCTTGTGTTCTCTTCAGTATCTCAATGCACCTATGCTTCCTTATGGACTGTGATGATCGTTTGCTTTGCTCCAAAGGGATTGTGTTTGCTACATTAGACAAGAAAACAAGATCTGACTGAGAAATAATAAGTAAACATTTGGTGGGTCTCGATAAAGGCAATGATAGTCGCTCCTGGCGAAGGATTCGACCTGCACTTATTTGCAAGATGAGGCATTGAAGTCTCTCCGGGATACACGTCGATATCCTTACACTTAAATATAGTTTGTATGTCTTTATCTTGAAGCAAGGCATTAGGCTATTCGAAGAAAAAAAATAAAAATCCTTTGATGATTCAAAAAATAAAAGCATTGTCCTAACTTTTACCTTAGACTGTAAGCTTAGCCATAACAAGTCAGCAAAGATCAAATGTAAAAATTATATTAAAATGTCAAAGTAAACATTAAAAAAAACTTAATTTAACAAAACTAGTCAAATTTAAATTTTTTAGCCAAATTTTATGTTTTTTGATTTTATTATTTAAATAGTACAATAAAAAAATATAAGTCATAGCTAGGTGTCAATGTGTTGGGAGCTGGCAAATCCGAGTCCATCGAGCCATTTTTTAATGTTTATTTTTATTTATTTAATAAGTATAAATAATTATAAATAATATATTTGTGTAAATAGATAGTACTAAAAATGTTAACTTGTTAAATGTTATTAAAAATATTTAATATTAATATTGTTAAAGAAATTAAATTTAAAGTGGTTATTGTTTCAGCTTACTGATAAAATTTTTAAGCTTTAAATTTTTAAAGAGTGAAAATTAATCAAGTCCAACTAGACTTTATAATTTCCAAGACAAGATAATCGAATAAAATTAAAATGAGGTTAAAATTAATCAAGTTGCTAGAAAGATTATTGACAGTAAATTTTAGCATTTAGATATTCAGTAAAATTCCAAACATATTTTATACTTAAAAATTACTTTATTAATTGAAGCATTTTGATAAACTCTTTAAAATGGGATAAGACGCATTGGTTATGTGCTCCATCAAAACAAAGATTATGATTACCATAAGTGGTGAGAGGCAACGTTCAAGTAATTCTACTAGGAAAAATATATATAAATCCGTTACCTCAACTGCTCTCCTTTCCACATAAATGGAAGAAGGTTAATGCAGGTACATAAACGAAAGGTACATGATGAGATAAACCTCAAATCCTTAGTTCTTGAAAATCACTCTTGACTATTACGTTGTAAATGTCATGCACCTATAGTCTACGCTACGCCTTGGGGGCTCAAGTAATTCTAAGAAGATTGAATTATCGTTAAAATTAAGATGCCACATCCCACATGTTTCTTGAATTTACCTAGTGGATGAAATATGAGATGTACTCATGCATGTTACTATTTAATTAAAATATATGGACCTTTTAATTAACTCTCAATTGATATGGTGAATTTCAAAATTAAGTTACATTAATGTTATTTTTTTCTTTTCATATCTAAAATAATTTTAAAGCTTATTCTTATCTTTTATTTTTGTATTTTTTTTTTACAAAATTTAATTTTACATAATATATTAGAATATTATAGATGTTGTTTTATTTAGAAATCCATTTTATGAATAAATTATGTTATTTAATTACATAAATTTAGAATATAAATCATACTATATTTTAAATAATATTATTTAATTACTTAACTATAAATATTTATTTTATAAAATTTACATATATTATGTATTATATTACACTCGATGTGTATATTACATGTAGATGATT
>JBBPFQ010000113.1:8903673-8914024 GCA_037974815.1 Kaempferia elegans | reverse complement strand
ATGATAATTTAGCAATGAATTATTTTTGTCACTAAATTCATCGTAAATCGGATAGCATCTCCCCCTTATGACAACATATAAATCATGGATACATTGCCACATTGCTATATAAAATTATAATAATAACCCACACGGCTGGAAACAAAACACATAACATATCACAACCCACACAACTAGAAATAACAAACACAATGGAAGATAATAAAGTACACCGCTTACACAGCTGGTACAAACACAACCACACAAGAATAACCCACTAGACTGCATACTAGTATGACTTACCTCAACATGTACATAACCAAATAAAAAGACACCACATGTCCACAAATCCACACACAAGTTATATAATTTATGAACAAGTCCAGAAAAGAATAAAATGAGTGAAAGCAAAAATGGAAGAAGATGCTTGATGTGACATGAGATTGGTGGACAAGATCTCCTGACGACTCCACATATCATCTACCTACTACTTGGGAAGAAAAATACAAATGGGATGGTGAGTCCAAAAGACTCAGCAGGTACAAGACAGATAGTGCATAAATATAATATATATCTAGAGATTCAAAGGTATATAATCTCAAAGAGTATAACAATAGGAATATTTGTAAAACCATAATAAATGTCCATACCTGCAATAAAGTGCCAAGCACGTAATAAAAATAAGAGTAAGAGTGGGTCTACACTAGAACAACTCGTATCTACTAGGGCATAATACATGGCATATACAACTACTAAAATGTAGGTCAATGTCGGGAATATGCATCAAAGATATCTCAATCATATGTAAGTATATCACAATCATATGGATATAATAAAACAACAGCATATGCAAACACAATATCTATGCATATGCACGACATGGTCACTTCCACTCACCTCTCAGCTACGATGACCCCTGTATAGTCGAGAAGTTAGGACAATGACAACTGTATAATACTCCAGCTACCACTACTCTCAAGTGGATAGTTTGCAAAGTAGCTATCTAGCTATATAGCAACGGGGTCTCTACCGCTCGCAACATCAGCTACCATTAACCCTTAGCGAAGCGAGTTGGGCACGACAGCATAAACTGCACTCACTCCAGACACATTACCTCTAGCAGCCGAGTGAGCAACAAAGGCCGACGACTCTCTCAACCACAAGGGAGATATAATCGTCGCCATACATGCAATGCTATGATGAGCAAGATGTGAAAAGTTATGATCACATAAATATAGCTGGTCAACTATGCCACAGTAAACAAGTATGCTCAACAGAGTACATGTATATAAAGAAATCAATGCGAGTAAATAAGATATCAAGTATCTATTACATATTATGGATGACAACGAGAGACTGTATAGATATCGAATTAATCATCTCAAACATCAAGCAGGTAAGTATCGAACTTAGGAAATAATGTAATCATAGTTAAGCTAAATGTAGCAACTATCTAAAATATAGATCAAACACTAAGGTCAAAGCACTAATGGAAACAAGGCAAGAAGTACCGCCTTTATCCGTGTCTCGTGCTGAATGTCCTCCCATCTGGACTCCTGTCTCGAATCAAAAACCTACAATAAATCACTCAATCAACACCTAAATCTATCGTAGATCGAATAACGAAAACCTAAATCTTAAATAGATTAGAAAATCCTAATTGGCTCCTCCCAATTTATCCATTACTTGAAGGTTAATCAACCTATTTTAGCAATCCGATTCCACTTAACATCATCCAACCAATGCTACTATCAATCATGGAATTGGATCTACAACGTTATTCGTAATTAATCGTATTCAATCAACCCAATTCAACATAATATTATCCTCTTCATTATATTAGGTTTAACCCTCCATTAACTCTAATCATGTCACAACTAACTTGAATTAGCAAACCCTAACCATTCCACCTCCCAATTGGATTTAGTTCATGCGTGAATCAACCCAAAAACTCATCCAAATCCGAATGCCCCGCCGTTGATTCACGGCCGGAGCGATTCACTGCCGGATCAGAATGATGACCGGAGCTATATGAAGCGGCTGACCTCCTAACCAAAATATCCCAAATCAGCAATATGACATTCAAAATCTGTAACCTACTTGTTTTAACACTTAATCTACACATTTTGTTATATTCGGCACAAAGTTTTGCTCCTTGGGCAAAGGATGAATCTGTCCAGCAACCCTCACCGTCGGCTACACCTTAGGTGATGCCGAGCAATCGACAGTGTCAGCGATGTATGATAACATTAAATATATTCATATTATTAAATTATATTTCGTTATTAATAATTGGATATAACTCCGCCCATGATGAACCATGCTTGTCCCAAGCCTTCATAAAGGAAGAGGGTTGCGTTAGATTGTCTGCCAACGTTAAAACTATGACAAATGTTCATTGATTGAATCCATATTAATAATTGGATATGCATTAGACATTCTTAAAATTTTAAAATATCTATTATAATCTCATATATGATGTTTGATGTCTTTCTCATTTGTTTTTTTTCTGCTGATTCAGATTTATATGAGTTCTTTGACTAACCAATTGTGATACGAATACTGATTTTGGTAATTATGCTTCTTACAAAGCCATCATGTTCAATGTTCCTTGTCTCCTCATATTGCGAATGTAGTTTATGAATTTATGGTGCTGAACTTATATTTTTGTATCTCAACTCTATAATATCATCTTGTGTGCAAGTTGTTTCATTTATCATGAATTAACTTTTGATCAGGATGTGATATTTGAATGCTGGGATATGAAGTGAAATGCTTTAGCATCTCTTTTCTTGCTATATCAAGATTATGAAATTCTGATATATTTGCCTGCGGTTATTTTGTGTTGGTTTCATAAAGAATTATTTTCTATTGCATGTTTTTTTGTGCCACAGATTTATGACATGCAATTTGAGCTAAACGAAGTTGAAGCAAGGAGGGAGCGGTATCCATCTACTATATCATTTCTGAACTTGTTAAATACTCTAATTGCACAAGAGCAGGATGAAAGCGATCGAGGGCGAAGGTGCTATCCTTTTTCAACCTGATAAATATTTGTACTAAATGTTACTGAACTGGTTGACATTAGGGTCTTGCTAAGTTGCTGATGTTATACTTTCTTGCAGATTTGTTGGTATCTTCAGATTTGTATATGATCATGTTTTTGGGCCTTTTCCTCAGAGGGCATATGCTGACCCTTATGAGAAATGGCAACTAGTCCTTGCTTGCCTTCAGCACTTCCAAATGTGAGTGATATTGATGTATGGTACCATATTTGTAATTACAATGTTACCTAGCAAATGCCTTTTGGCCAAACAGTCTTTTCTTATATTGTTGATTTGTTTCTATATGCTTCATGTTACACTATTTGAATGACATTACTGATTTTACCTATATTTACATGTGACTTGGATTCAGTTCCTTGTAGTGTAACAAAAAGGCATATACTTCTGTAGTATACTTCTTTTTCACATTTATTGGGTTGTTAAAACTATAGCTGCCAAGTTTTTGATATGTTTTTCTGTTGCTCAGTTGTGTAACCTTGGATTTGACTACAATTGTGATTTTGCAGGGTTCTGAAAATGTATAATATAAACAAAGAGGAGTCTGGAAAAGCTAATCACATGCCATTGTCACCAGGCATGGCAGATACATCTACAATTGACAGCCAGATCCCTGCATTAGAACTTCTAAAAGTATGTGTTTTGAAAAGGATTTAAATATTTTTGATTTATAATTTAGTTGCTAATTACTGAGTTGATGGATATTTCACTTTGTAAACAATGTGGTAATACAGCCAGATCCTCACCTTTGCTTTGGGTGTTTTTTGTATTGATGGATGATGTGTTTCACTCTAATTTTCATCCTATTACTTGGTTTATGTAGTCAAGCTTATTTTTCTTGAAATTTTGACTTACTAGTCTTGAATGAAGTTTGAACATTATGCTTGCTGTTACCTTCTTTTCTAGCTGAAGGTTCATCGCAATAGCATTATACATTATTGAGAATCTGACAAGATCTTTGTACAGAAACTTTAGCATCTTACATAACCTGTATTTGTGACATCAAGGTGCACGCTGCACTATTTTGCCATAATAATTAGTAAATGGACATTGAATGTATTATATATAAGTAATATAATTATAATTTTTTTGCTATAAGCTAAAAAATCTTTTGTTTGTTTATGATTAGATATATGGTGCGCATTTAACATTTTCAGCAAGAGCCACAAAGGTCCACTCCCACCAACCCCAACCACAAACATAAAGCCATTAGTCTTGTCATAGACGTGTTGAGATTTTTCGAGGATAAAATAAAACATACTATTATTCAAGAAGGATTAGGTAAAACTCTAATAGAGTGGAAGATGAGCAATAGATTCTATAGTGAGATTTGTTAAATCTTTTAGAGTGGAAGGAAGATTATACTGGAAAGTTTTAAGAGGGAAAGAGGGACAAAAAAAATTATTAGTGTAATAAAAAGTGATTTAATTAATTTAAATATAAGAAGTGATATGACCTTGTATGGAGCTCATGGAGGATAAAATTTATGTAGTTGATTCCAAATATTTGCTACAAAGGTGTTCACATTCATCAATCCAAGCTGCATAGACATTGTCTGTTTCTTGATTTGTCCATTGACAAAATACATTTCAATATGCCGATTCATAAACCTTAAGATTAGATGATTCTAGGCAAAGTGTTATTATTTTAGTTGGCAAATTTACCAATGGACACATCTGAAGTTTGAGTTTCTTGACCTTTCAAAATGCTTAATTCACAAACCTCCCTTCAATTACCTAAATAACCCTAATTTGCCAAGCTAAATTCCTCTTTTAAAATCATTTTGACAGCCAAGCTTTTATTAGAAGGTATTTGAGAATTTGACGTATAATTATAAACTACATTTGAGTTGAAACATGACAAGTCATCCAGGTTATTTTCAAAAAAAAAAAAAAAACTTCATGGCCCAAATCAATCAATTTTGACCCAATAAATTAACAAAGGTTTCATGGGAGCCTTGGTTGGAGAGTATTAGTGTTTTTTATTGGAACATGGTCATTAAAATAATTTTCTTGAAAACCTATCATTTTAAATATGACATAGGGTTCCAAAGACGTCCTAGGAGTCTCATGTACAATATCTAGTTGTTTAAGTTCAAAATGGTGTTAAAGTGATTAAATCATAAATCATATTTGTGACTCAGAACATGTTACTTTGCCCAGAAAGTCATAATGGAGCCTTTCTGAGTGTTATAAATGAAGTTTTCAGTTGTTTCTGATTATAAAATTATCATCAAGGTCATTTTTTAGTATCTATTTTTATTATTCAATATATGCCATTTTAATTAAAATACCATACCAAAATCTTCTTGCGAACCGCAGTAGAATGTTAAGGTGATCTTTGTAAATCACCTTTGTGATCATGTTATTTTGCCTAGAAATTCACAATAGATCCTTACTGAGAATCCCAAATGGAATTTTCTGTTGTTTTTTATTATTAAATAACCATCAAGGTCATCTTATAAAATCTCTTCTATGATCCAAAATATATCATTTAAAATATCATACATGTCTTGTGCGAGCCTCAAGTATAGTGTATGGTTTTTTTATTTGAAATATCAAATTATCATGATCACCCAAGAGGTCATTTTGCACATACCGGAGGCTTTTAAGGACTGTTAAGTGGAATGTTTAATGAATTTTGGGTTTAAATGTTATTTTTGAGTTGAAAATGGTTTATCGCCTTGATAGCTTAAAGTAAGTTTGGCTTAAAAAATTATACCCAAGGCTTCTAAGTAGTATCATGTGGACTTTTCAGGTACTTTTAAGTTGAAAAATTTTGTTAATGTGTTGAAGTGTCATTCTAGAGACTTCCTGTGAGTCTTAGGTAGAGTGTTGAAGTATATTTGTGTTGAAAAGAACTGTTTTTGAGCTGAAAATGACTGCTAAGATGATTGTAACAAACCCAATCTTTAGGTTCACCCTTCTTTGTTTGTTTTCTTGGAAGTTCCTTTTTTTTTTTTAAACTATAACTATCAGGTTTTATCCTAGATTGAAATTAGTTTATATACTCTGGTAGTTCTGTTTCAGTGAGTTTTAAGAATGTAGCTCTTCCTGCAGGATTTCATGAGTGGTAAAACTGCTTTCTGTAACATCATGAGCATCATTTCGTTGGGTGCTGACACCATCATCTCTGAGAGGACTAGTCAATCATATGGCCAGCTATTAGAGGAAGCTGTAAAACTCTCCCTTGAAATCCTTGTTCTTGTTATGGACAGAGATATATTTCTTGCTGATTTCTGGCGCCCTCTGCATCAGGTTTTAATCTATGCCTCTCTGGCCATTTTTCTCCCATCCATGTCATTGTTTTTACCTTATTGTTTTTAATTGCACAGCCTTTGGACGTCATTCTATCTCAAAATCCTAACTGGATTTTCACACTTCTGGAGTACATCCGATATGATTTTTCTCCTCAAATTCAGCAAAATTCTATAAAAATCATGAGATTGCTCAGGTACCATCATATAAATTTCCATTTTTAAGCTTGACACTTTTTCTTTTGGCGCTTGAAATTTCTGATCTATTGTTTGTCAAGAATCCTGTTTGGTTCATATGCTTGAAGATTTACATCTAAGCTTGTCCTTGACAGTTCTAGAATGATTGGCCTCGTACAGTTACTATTAAAATCAAATGCTGCTAAATGTCTTGTTGAGGATTATGCAGCTTGTTTGGAATCACGCTTTGAAGAGTGCGAGAGCATCGAGAATGCTAAAGATGATCTTGGCGTTCTTATACTGCAGGTTCTTTGTTATTTTTTTTTCTCTATATTGGTGTTAGCATAGTAAAACTATAATTCCTGTGGCAATTATCCTTGCATTCCTTTCTTAATTTTCTCTTATTTTTTCAGCTTCTTATTGATAACATAAATCGCCCAGCCCCAAATGTTGCACATTTGCTTCTTAGGTTTGACACTGATAGTCCTGTTGAGCAAAGCATCTTGCAGCCAAAAGTTCATTACAGGTACAGTAAGTAGTTGTACGATTTCTTGTGTCTGATAATGGCATATTGTTTAGTATTGGATGGAATAGTGCAGCTGTTTGAAGGTTATTCTTGATAATCTGGAAAAACTTTCGAGGCCAGATATTAACAGTTTACTGCATGAATTTGGTTTTCAGGTCAGAATGCCAATTTTTTTTGGTCTGACTCACTAGATTTCTGCTCAAGTTAGAATAACATTTTCTTCAGATATGATAATTTTTTTCTCTTATGGCAGCTTCTCTATGAGTTGTGCATGGATCCCTTAACAAGTGGTCCAACAATGCATCTTTTGAGTACAAAGAAATACCTTTTCTTCTCGAAGGTGTTCTTCATTTGTCAATTATTTGAGGCTAAGTTAGAATTTCACTATTTTATTCCTAATCTATTTATTGATCTTGAAGCATTTGGATACAATTTGTACAAACCCACTGCCCAAAAGAAGTCATAATCAATCACTTAGAGTGAGCATGCTTCATGAGGTATTTGCCGTACTTCATTGTTTACTACTTTATCAAATTCATTTCTTTTGGGTCATGTTCAATCTCCAACTCTTTAATGGAAAGAAACTGTAATATAAATTATTATTATTTTTCTCTTTCCTGATTCCCATCTTTTGGATTTATGTTATCTCATAGATGAAAAGTAATTTTATGTTCCTTAGTTTCACTGGTTCATATATTATGTGCATTATGTAATTATATATATATATATATACGAAATTTTTACCCTGCACAACGCCCATGTGTGTCGCGCATGGGCGGGTGTGCAGGCTAAAAATCTTCTCTCTCTCTATAGAACAAATAAAAAAAATGATTCTAAATTACATCAATTTTGTATAAATCTTTGTTTTAGGATTGCAGCATAGTTTATCATTCTAGTTAGGAGTAAATCGTCTCGATATAAAATCGATGAATTCAATCGGTTATAGAAGTAATCAGAATTTTCTTAGTATACAATTGATATTGCGTCATCAATTACCACTAATTGACTGTTTCTATTATCCGATTTATCAACTGAGTTGTGCCGTGGTTGATCGATTTAAGTACAAGTCGATTGCTTACCAATTGATATTAATTCAATTTAATTGAATTTTAAAATTAAAATTAATTACATAAATCAAAATAATAAATATATATATTTTTTAAAAAATAAACTTTTAAATTAATAACTTAGAGTAGTCTTGTAGTAAAGGTGATGTGCTCATCTTAAATACCCCTCTACACTAACCCCAAGGTATTTGGAGGGTAAATCATGGTGACTTAATCTAGTCTATAGGTGGGAGGAATTTTATTTTTAGAGAATTGTTCGTTCGGAATTCAATCTCTACTCTATTATAACAATCTATCATCTAAATATCAATTCGGTTATGCCTGTGGGAGCAATAATTTACCGTTGTTGATTGATATAAACTCGATTTAATTGAATTTAGGGGGGTGTATTCAACTCAGAGATTTAACAACTTTCATTGATTTATTTTTAGTGATAGATTTTTATAGAGTTGATAGATTTCTATAGATTTGCACGGAGTTACGAAAAGAATTACATGGAGTTTTATAAATTTTTTTGCAAGACTTTTACAGACATTTGTAAACTTTTTCATTGAAATTTATAGATTTCATAATATAAGTCATTATTTAACACTCTCGTAAAATATGACCGTAAAAAAAAAAGATTATTCTCATATATATTTTTTTAATTTGAAAATTAAAAAAAAAATATTTGGAAAAAAATAAAAGTCATTTAAAGTAATTAAAAATTCAAGATTGAATACTCGATGTAAGGCAAATGACCTGAGTGCTTAAATTAAACTTTTAAAAACAAATTTACTGTATATAAAAACAAATTTACTGTCCTATACCAAATTTAACAGTAATAAAATTTTTAAGAAAAATGATTTCTCGATTCATCGTTCCAATAAAAACAAATTTAACAACACGTTGCTATACGACAAATTTAACAACACGTTGCTATACGACAAATTTAACTGGTTAGAATTACAGGACAAACAAGCAAGGGAAGAGGCGAAATCACAACAGAAAGCTCTACAATGAAAAAACTGAACGAAACTCACAGTAGCAATGGAGAAGGTTGAAAAAGCAAAGTTGTTGCGCCTCGAAGACGAAGGAGGCAAAAAAAAAGCAGGGAAATCGCTGCCGCCTTGAAGATGGAGGCAGAAAAGAAAGCGGAGGAAATCACAACAGTAATGGCGAAGGTGTCGCTGCCTCGAAGACAGAGGAAGGGGGAAGAGATAGAGACGATACGGTCAAAAAGAGAGATAGACGCATAGATTTAAAATCCATTGAAATCTCATGTAGGGATAGATGACATTTTTTATAATTTTCTTACCTTTTCTAACGGTTTAAAATCGGTATTCAAAGATTTTTGAAGAATCTATTTAAATTTGGATACTAAAAGATTTTAATAGAGTTTTGAAAAGTCAAAAATCAATACCACATGAATTATTAAAACTCTATAAAAATCTAATTTGGATATCATTAAATTTTTATGGAGTTTATAAAAGTCTAAATTGAATACACCTAAACTTTTAAAATCCATAAAAGTCATTAAAAGTCATTAAAAATCCAAAATTGGATACACCCCCCTAAATCAATGGATCAATTAATCAAATCACACGTTAACTTAAATATTAACTCGGGATGCTTCTAAATTCGTCAGTGTACTCGATGTTGCGGTGGAAATGACTGTTAAAAAGTAAACTTAATTTTAATAGAGATATTAATAGAATAGTATGGGATGAGTAGTTTATGATATGATATAGATGGAATATGAGTTGATAATTCTTTACAAGGATAAGAATTCAGGGAAATAGAATTTGATAATGTAGTAAAAAATAAAATGTCTAGATTCAATGTATTTGAGAGAAATAGTTATCTAATAAAGTCTATAAATATATAACATTTCTTATGAATAGAAGCAAGTTGAGTTTTCCTTTCTTTATTTTCTTCTTCCACGTAGAGTGAATTTCTTCTCCCATATTTTTCTTTTCTTCCAACAAAGTGGTATCAGAGCTATGGCTAATGAATGTATGACTCCTGTTCAAGTTCCAATGCTCAAGGCGAGTATCTTTGATAATTGGAGTATCAAGATGAAGGCATTTCTTGGAGCTCATAATGTTTGGGAGGTGATGAAGAAAGGTTACGATGAACCATGTGATGACTCAGCGTTATCTCAGACAGAAAAAGACAGTCTGATAGATTCAAGAAAGAGAGACAAGAAGGCTATCTTCCTCATTTATCAAGCTCTAGATGAGGATGGTTTTGAGAAAATTTCAAGTGCTACTTCAGCCACACAAGCATCAGAAAAAATCCCAAA
>JBBPFQ010000113.1:8845179-8885414 GCA_037974815.1 Kaempferia elegans | reverse complement strand
CTTAGCTAATAAACTACATCAAGAGGTATATCGCCAAATACGTAGTAAGTATTTCCCCGTATCAGACTAATGTAGGATTAAGTCCAGTAGACTAAATCCAATTGAGTTCACATGGGTGGACTCAATCTCTATAAAGTGGGCTTATACTTGATTAACACACACACCACTAATTGTCATTAAAGAAACTAAACTCAATTAAGTGATCAAATGCATCATTATATTTAAAGAGGGTTTAGATGAATGTAGATTCAATATGTAGATCCAATAACCCGGTTCATTAACATGAATGGGTTGTTAATGAGAATGAGCTTTTATGGTGGATAGTCCCCATAGGTTGGGCCAAGTATATAAAAGGGGAGGTGGTTCAATTAGGGCATGGTTTTGAACATAATCTCTCCTCTTCTTGCTTCTTCTTCCCCATTTGAGAAGAAACGTAAGGTTGTTGGCCCAATCCTGTGGAAGATTTCCGCTGCACTCTCAGGATATCCAATGACGTTAAGATCGATAGCATTGCGATGGAATCAGGTAAGTTCCTTCGTAGCTATTGTTTTGATATTAATCTTGTCTTAGAAATTGATAATAACCAGATCCAAATGCCTCTGTTTATTATTGATGTATTTCAAGTTATTTCAACTAATGTAAACAAGCCACCCAAAACTAGATGGTCAAGTATCGATCCATCATCAGACTTGTAAAGAGCAATCCTATAGGGTTGTACATAACAATATTTCAAACAATGACACTAACTACTCGGCTCTCACGCTTAATAAGCCCACTTATCTCTCTCCAGTTCATCCTTTCTCCCATTTAGGTGTACCACCCAGCTCCTCTTTTTTAGACGCCAAAGAATAATTTCCATCTTGTATCATTCTTTTCATCTCCTCCTCTTTCCTAGTCAATTTCCCACTACTCTCCTCCCACCTCCATTTGCACTCATTCCAATCTCTCCTCACTTCCTCCCTGCATCCTCCTTCCTATCACAATCTGCTCCACTCCACCTACCCTCTGCCCTTACACTCCATAAATGACTGTCTTCTCCCCCCTTTTTCTCTTTCCTATTTCAGCCCTCATCTCGACTTCCCACTTTCTTTTCTCCCTCCTCTCTCCTACAGACTGTCGTTTGGGGCTGCTATAACATCAACCATGATTTTGAGGAAGAAGGGCTGGCAGAAGAAAGATTATAGAAAGCATTAATAGGGCGAAAACAATGGATTGTGTGAAAAGGGAGGCGCAGAGGAAGAGTCAAAAGGGAAGAAGGTTTAGCCAAAAGGGAAGTGGAGCGACAAATGATATGTGTGTGTGTGTGTGTGTGTGTGTGTGTGTGTGTGAGAGAGAGAGAGAGAGAGAGAGAGAGATGAACAGAGGAGATAAATAAACATATATAATATTTTGTTTAAAATATAGAATATTAAATAATGGAAATATTTGCTCATTTCAGAATATCGATGAATTGAGTATTAAGCGATGCAAGCCCCCTCCATTAACCACAAGCCTCCTTTAATACAAATGTACTTGATCGAACAACTTATGTATGATGCTATGTCTGATAGAAGAAAAAGTCAGATGTACTAAATAAGTAATTAACCATATTATGTTTCGTGCCCCCCTTAGTAGAAATTTGGTTTTATCCAATAATTCTGTAGAAGAAAAAGTCAGGCATGTATTAAAAATGCAATTAACGGTATTAGTTTTTGTGGCTCCCCTCAGTAAAAACTTGGATATAGTCAAAATGGTTTGGTACCCATGTACTGTGATAAAGAAATGTTATCTACATTCCTAACAATTTGATCTTACATAAGGAAATGAAATATATTGAACTTGATTGTCATTTCATTGGAGTAATTGCAATGAACAAGAATAATGTCCTTTCATCAAGCATTAGTTCTAATTGAAATTGAGCAAAACACTTTTGTCCAAAGGCTTCAAGAAGGTAATACTCAACTTCATATGCCTTGCTGATAACCTTCAAAGACAGCATAGAAGCTTTTGGAGACTCATTCATATGAGGAAACAATGATGGAATGTGCATAATCAGAGCAATTCATTACCATATAAGTTAGTGGAATCACCATGACTTTCCAAAATTCATAGCAGAGTACACTAAAAATTAAGTTAATAAGACCGAAAAGGGACAGGAAAATAATGAGCAAATAAAGTAGGTGCTATCAACTCCACTTGTACACGAAACACGACACTATCAAAGGAGCAATCATAGCCATTAGGCCCCTAGTAATCACAGACCTAATCTCTAAACCTTAATCATGTTTATAGCATTCACAGCCAATCACAACTCTATTAGCATCAATTGCAACCACATTTATAGATTATTGTCAGTTTCCTATGAAGGAATGTGGATAGAAACAAGGTGAAGGAAAAATACCTTAACAGCATTTTTCTCTAAGTTGTCTTCAGAAAAAAAAATATAAGGATGGTAAGGGAAAACTAGAAAAATATTTTACTAATTTTTCTTAATTCTGCTTTTGTTCAACTTGGGTTGAAAGTCATTGTTCGTATGCAATGGAATTCCCATCCAACCTTAAAAAATTCATGTTTGTCTGTTTTTTCATTTTCAAATCTAGATTTATACATTTTTATTTTATTTTTTAAAATAAGCTTTAAAATTTTAAGTCTCCCCCTCCCTTCTAGCTTTCCCTCTAAGGACACAATGAAGCAAAAAAAAAAAACTCTGATTCTTTCCTTCCCTACAAATAATACAAACCTAAGAAAATATTTTCTAATATTTTTTCTATTATACTAACTCTTTATAAGAAGAAAGGGAGGATCACAACAAGAGAGGAAATGTAATATTCCAACAGTAGTTGACCTTAAAAGGCATTCAGCAGAATCAGACAAGATGTGTTATGATTCAAATGAAGTCAATAATAAAGTTGGCAAAAAGCTAGGGGAGGAGACAATGACAATGGTGCAATCGGTGATAAAGGCAAGAAATATAGATTACACACTAAACAACTAAAGCTCGAGCAAGGACAGCCATAAAGTAGAAAACAGGGTATTGTATGCATTAGTAAAGATGAATACAGCACTGTAACGAGAAAGGCTATTCAAGGAGTCAACTAAAGAGGTATTCACCCAAACTTAAACACGCCACTATCACAGGATCATACAGCCCAATCATCAACACTATAATGAAAGGGTTATCAAGGGAAAGGGTCAACTAAAGGGATTTTCACCCAACCCTACTGACACCACTATAATGAAAAGAGTATTCAAGGAAAAGGCCAACTAAAGGATTTTCACCTTTTGAGTATGACACTATAAGCTACCCAGCAAAAGTTTAGAGTTGAATTCCACACAACTGAGCTACAATCACCTTATACAATCAACCACATTTAAAAGGAAAAAAAAATCCTTTATATGCCTAACCTTATTAAATTCCTATTGTTAGTTTTGAATTCATCATCATTGTGTTGGTATGCAGGTAATTAAAATGTTGCTTATTTTATGTTTGGCGGATAAGCTATCATTCCACTTCAACTTCAAATGACACCAACAAAACCTACTAGTTGGAGATGGATGGCATTCCATATAGCTAGTAAAACAAGAAGCACCTATAAGAAAGAATGATACATCTGTGAGCCAACTTTTATTTTTCCCATTTGACTTTCATAAGCAGATTTAGTGGTTGGTTTCAAATTGAGCTTATAAGCAGTTAAATGTCTTTTACTAGATTTAACACGATGTTGAGTCAAAGTCAAGTTACTGCCTAGAGCCCCTCCCACCCACCCCCTCCTCCTCTTCTCAATGGCTAATAGGATCATGAAATACATTGGGAATTACCAACCTCATTTGGCCATCAGCATACCTAACTATCATGTGACAATACTACAACAACCAAGCATTATCCGACTAGGTGGGATCGCTATATGGATCCATTCTACATCATTGGCTCTATCTCCTACTATATCATCAATTATATTTTAATAAATTTTATCTTATTTTATTATTGATAACCAAGTCTTTTTTTATCTTACTCTTCCTCGTTTGATATGCACATTTGTCATAATTTCATATCGTCTATCTGAAACATTTATTAGTTCTCTAAGTACATGATCGTACCATCTTAAACTTGTCTCCTTCCCTTATCTTGTCCATCTGTGTATGTCCACAATATCCACCTTAACCTCCTTATCTCTGCAACTCTCATTGTTGTTCATGTGCTCGAGTCATAATAACTATCATGTGACAATGAAGTATGAAATACTGTACAGGCTGATGCATAGGCAAATATCAGAACCCATTTAGCTTTTAAATCAAGCAACAAGATCTTTCATTAGTTGTGGATACTCAAGTTTAATGACATGCATCAATTCATCTAACAAGTTAGCAACAGTTAGCTTGCAATCTAAATTCGATACACAACAAATAATGAAATTTAAACAGATTTACCTCTCCCAGATATTTCATATCCAACTCCTTAGCTGTTCTTTGGGTACCACCATTTCCAAAGATATAAGACTTTTCACCACAATGTGGGCACTTGAAGCAACTCATGTTCTCAACTAGTCCCAGAATCTACAAAAAAGAGAAAAAATGACTATGTAGTACAAATAATGTAATTAAGTTTACACAAGGATCAAAGGGAATAAAAGCCTTGTATTTTGTGCATTTAAGTATTAGAAAGGCATGACATTAAATTCAAACACCGAAAAAAGAAAAAACTATAGCCATGTTCATATAGCTTGTACACTTAATATGTGCACTACCTTTAGAATGTTAAGAGCAACATATTCATGAGTTTAGAAACTAACATACAGGAACCTCAACTTTCCGGAACATGTTTGCACCTCTACGAGCATCAATTAGAGCAATATCTTGGGGAGTTGAGATAATCAAAGCACCTGTTGAAAAACGAGCACACAGATTAAAAATAAAGATCCTCAAATGTCATCATCATAAATTTTGCAAGATAATTGGAAGAAAAAAAAAAGTTCCTAAAATTTTTAGTGCAATAGTGAATGACATGTAAAAAAACAAGGAAAATGATGATGGTTGACAAAAAGAATAAATTGTAGTCAATTACTCAATTATAGAATAATAAGGAAAAGCATATACACCTCTATTACAGTACAATAGCAAGAAAGACAACCATGCATGTCCCAAATTAGATTCAAGCTACCCTATTGAAAAAAACCCTATAATGATCAAAGCATCTCAACACCAACATGGATCCAAGTATTTGATGTAGAACGCACCAAGTATTTGAAGGTTACATGGAAATTCTCACATTCAACTCTGATGGAGTTAATGCCAGTAAGGAATATAAATAAAAATAAAGACAATAAAAGGAGAAACAACTTCTATTTACTTAAAAGTAAATGAGGAGGTTTTATTTTAAACCATGGCTTAAACTTCCCCTCGAGTAAACACTAAAGCAAAAAGATTATTTCACTCACCCGTGCACCCCTCATCGTTGATCCCAAAGCAAAATGGAGGTAAATCAAGTTACAAAGCAACCTCCTAGGTGGGAGGGCATTTAAACCTCGAGGGAATAAATGCAAGAATACATCCTTGCCAAATGAAACAACTCCGTCACCTGAGTGTCAAATCGGCTACACCCGTGGTGGCAACCCCTCAAGTAAACATGCCGATGAAGGAAATGGTTTCTCAATTTCTTTCTATTGTTTGTTACTCAAATCAAAATCATTTCCTTTCTCTCCTCCAAATATACAAGGCATAATTGATTTATGTAACATACTAATGGCATCTTTGAACCAGCCCATCTCATAGTAATCTATTTTCGCTCATTTTATCTATTACAGTTATGTCTAATAGATGTTATATGGCTACATAACTATATGCAATGTTCCACCATAGTGCATATGCTATATGAAACACCATATATGAGACCAATATGCAAACTAGGGTATCTAATATGCGATTTAGATGAACCGCTATGAGGATAGCAAATGGAACTAAGCCTATAGATAAGCCATAATCAAATCGATTGAATTAAGCACACTCAACTAAAAGATGGATTGATGAATCCAACCTCTGGCACGAATATAATGAAGTAATGCAGATGAAATGAGTGTGATTAGGAATTTCATGATAAGAAGAATGGTATAATTTTTAGATAAAAAATGCCCAACAAAGCATCTCTATTCATGTAACTTCTTTCATCAACAATGAATATTCATAGTTTTACAGCATCGAAATTTTAGATACAATTGTTTATATACGGTAGAAGAGTGTTTGTTTCAATTCTGCTAGCGTCACTAATGCAGCCCAGTAGTATAAAACAAATGTCATTTTCAAAAGACCAATACATTAGCTCTTTAACATGTCAAACATTCAATTTAGGTACCAGACAATTGCAGTCTTTGGGAAATAGACAGCTGAGCATCTCCTGTTCCTGGAGGCATGTCAACAATGAGGAGATCAAGATCTCCCCAAGCAACTCCTCTGGTCATTTTCTCAAGAGCACTCATTACCTAGAGTTACATTTAGCCGAATGTTAGAGAAAAGAAGCCTTAACACTAGGAAAGGTGGGAATGAGGAAGGTACAGAATGAAATGAGATAACTTTCAAATTTCATCAACCCTTTCCATTTTAAGTCACTTAACCAAAAAAACGAGAAAGAACGGCACAAATCACGTAAGGTCATTGAAAAAACAAAAGAAATCATTATATGACAAGAAAAGGTATAATGATGAATTGAACATTTTCGTAAAAGAAACCTATCCATAATAGTATTTTCAACAAGCTAGCTTGCATCAGAATAGTATCATATTGGTGTATATGTAATTATAGAAAAAGGTGTGGATGAGATAAGGCTGTCGCATTTGATTCAGTCAACCATCTTATATTCAATTAGAACATCAACCTGGATTAAACAGAGCAACACTGATGAAAATTAATCAACTTCGATCTACCCAATCAATTATTGATTAAACAAATCAACAGCTTCAAATCATCAAGATTTGACCAAGTGAGTAGATTTGAGAACAAAAAAGATTTTGGTAGCCAAGTGATAGCTATTAATATAGTAGTTAGATTTTCTTTATTTCACCTTGAACTTAATAATTCATGTTGTATGAGAACATATGGCCCATATAGTTCAAAGGTCTGCCAAGTGCCAACTACTATAGGAACATATAGAAAACACAGTAGGGCACAAAAAAGCTGTCAGATAGAACAACAAACCATAGGACCTCTCCAAACAATCGGGGCATCTTTTTCAACAAGAAAACCAATGGACATGCACCGGACTTTATGATTCTCAATAGGGATCATTTTCATATCTGCAAAAACATGTTTAATTGCTGAAAGAGAAGATAAACAAAGTACTAGAAGATTTGCAAGGTGCATAAAAGAGGTATGGATTAGACGACTGACAGTAAATGGTTCTGCAGAAATGCATTCATTGAGATACTGTTGGATTATTACGTTTGTTAAATGGCTTGGTGCTAGCATAGGAATACATATGCCCAAAGAGCTTAGGAACAGACAAAAGTAGGCACATGGATGCAATGTGAGTGAGAAATGGCATCCAATAGACGGTGTCTAGAACTGCAATATGTATCCTTTGTTCCCAAAAGCTTAAACCCCTAGGTTCAATTTTGTTACACGTATATGTAACATTATAAAATACAAAGCATATAAAAACTAAATATGAGACATCATCGATACTAAAATCTATGTTAGACTCAGATATGAGTATCTAACATAGACAAGGATGTAGACATCAGACAAATGATTTTACCAAAATGAGGACATGGAGAAGCAGCAGAAAAATGTCAAAATCTTCAACATGGTATACATTTTAATAGGTCAAGATTAATATATTGTTAATTCATGATTTCAATTTTACCTATTTAAGGATTAAATGTTTTTATTTAGTCAAATCAGTGCTGGATCCAAGTTATTACGAAGCTGATTTGTCACTAATTGGACTCGACTTTGGTCTAAATTTAGTGGTGGATCCCTAAAATGTAGAATTAGGCTTGGATTAGTCGAAACTTGAATGGAATTCAATTTGGACTCTTAACTGCCACAAAATCAAGAGTTTTTCAGTCGAATCGGTCATGAATCTAAATTGTCACTTTTCCCATATCATAAAATCCACTCCCCTACATTTCCTCCTCTGTATTGCCCACACGGCAACCTCCTCTGAGTCATGCTGAGCAGGAGATCCCCAGAGCCTGCCTTCTTGAATCCCAGAGTTCAAGCAATGACAAGAGTGGAACTTCTCCCTACTAGACATGGCAACATAAGTAAGTCTTCTCCACTTCATCCTCTCTTTTGTAGCGCCTACTCTCCTTAGTCTTCCTATTTTCTTCCCTGCTACCCATTCTTCTTTTGGTAAATCCATCTGAGAAAACCATCTGCTCTTCAAATTCAATTTTATATTTGTGCTCATGTCATGTCATCTCGAGATGGTGCAAGAGAGGGTTTCGCTAGGTCCAAGTATCACAGCATACAATCTATATGTGCCTTGTAGCCAAAACAAGAAGAAGAAAAAGATCACTTAAGTTGTATTAGACCAAAGGAGCCTGCACAACACAAGCAATCATGACCAATGTTCTTTACATATAACTTGTTCACATCCAGCCTATAAATCAATGAACTAAGTAAATCTGCTCCTTATTTCTTGTAGTCAATACTAGCCATGACAATATATTGGTAAGTAGACGAATGACTATATAGCACAAGATTCATTTCAAAGAAAGTAGAAATTTTGAGTGTTTTAAGTGTCTAAGGTATCACAGGTATATAAAAAGAATGGCACCTGTTCTCACTTCTGGTTTTACTTGGAGATTCATCATTGTAGGGATGGATGGCCCGTATATGTCAGCATCTAGTAGACCAACCCTGAGCTGAAACGTATTGGCAAGTACAACCGCCAAGTTAACTGTAAAAGTGAAAATCAGGGACAGTTCTTTACTATTCCTAAGAATGAACATCTAAACAACATGAACATTAAACATATATGTTATTTCAAACATGAAATTGATAAAACTAATGAGTGCACATAGATAGTTTGAAACATGACTTACAAAATTGTCTTCAGTTCAAAATGATAGTGAAAATAATATTACCGAGAGGCATGACTTCAACCAATGTGGTCAATAATTCCGGTAAAAGCAACTTTAGCAAAAGAAACTCCTTATGTTCAAGGATTATGGTGATTACAATTTAGGAGAATAAATAATATTAAGTGAGAGAAGTAGGAGGAATTGCATTTCATTAGATTGGCATACTAACATTCTTAAGTTATACTCAAGGCTGGGGTATTTTTTGACTTCTGTGCAAGAAGTTGGATCATAGAATCTTTTCTAGAAAATAAAAATTGTAGGTAGTCTTAGTGGCTGATTTGTACAGTGGTTTATTTAAATCAGTTCCTTTGAAGTCTCATACAGTGCTCAAGTTCGTTCATTTAACTTTTATGTGTTATTTGTTGGCATTATATTTTCGAATTAGAAAGTAATATTTGTGTCATGGTCTTAAAAGGCATATGCATGTGGTATAAACTTGATTAGCACATATGCTTCAAGCGGTGGCAAATCTAATTGGTATTCAGAAAGGTAATTATACTAACAACTATTGCTAACATATATCCACACAAAAAAAGTACAGTAATAAATCATTCATCTACTTCAAGCACACAATTCATTATAATGTCTGTGGATTTTAACAAAGAACATGTTATAGAAAATGTTATGCAAAGAACACAATGCATTATTTATAATGTCTGTGGATTTTAACACCCCATAGGATGCCATGTCTTTAAAGAAGCCACCCTTCTTGTGTGAAACCATTCATCTACTTCAAGCACACAATTCTCATAAAATTGGAGTTGATTGACTAAGAAAAGTGGATAAGTTTTCATACTGCTTTCTAAACTGAAGGCAATTAATACTCAACCCTTTTTACTTGCTTCCTTCAAAGAAATATTTGGTTTTCTTTGAAGAATTATTCTTCACCTAATTGCTTTGCGCTACTAATTCTCAAATCGGCTCGCCTCTACGTGTTTTTCTGTTCTCCACAACTCCTGCTCTCGCCAAACAGAAGTCTAGCATAATTTGTCTGCTCCACAGCTCCTGTTGACACCAGATAGAATGTGATTTATGTTCTGGTACAATGCTTTTTCTCCACCTCAATCTACTCTGTCTTCTCCATCACCGCCTACTTTATTTGCTTCACATGACATGTACATTTCTTCACCTCTACATGTACATCTTTTTTTTTCGGCTACAGTAAAAACAGAAATTTTTTGTTTCATTTTTTAATTGGATTTTAGTTGATATTTATTAGTCAAGCACTAGCTTGTAGTCCCAAGTGCAAATCATAGTCTTTCTCCGGATCTTCATTATAGTGTTCATCAAAGAGGAACATCGGCAGCCTTATTTTGCATTTCTACTTTTAAATTATCTTAATTCCCCATGGTCGTGAGCATGGCCAAATCTTCCTGCTTAGAAAATCTTCTTTTGCCCACCAGATGCAAGATAATATACACCCTCCAATATAGCAGTCACAACTAGCCAGCCAACTGGCATTGTCCTGACCCCTCTAAAGGTTTCCACTTGCATGATCCTGCAACTTGTTTCCTTTACTGAGATCAGAGATGATCTTGAAATTTGAAATAAGAGTTTTAAAAACAACTCACCTTTATCCCTACCTCAGTTACCGTACTGGATTCAGATGATCCATATATGGATCCATTCGTGGTTGGTGTTTGCACATCATTAACTGCCTCAATTGTGAAATGGAGTAGTCACCAAGTGCACTCATAAACTTTATTGTGCAACAATGAAATCGCTTTTCTGCATTCTAGCTTATATATATATTGACACTCCATAATATTATCACATTCATTGTCAAGCAGAGCTGGCTACATGAATCTTACTCCTTCCATTTTGTTCTTCCCTTATGCTGCACAGAGATGCTCACCCTACTCCGAGTATCCTTTAATTCAAAAAGATGAAAGTTATCAAGATTTATGATGGTAGAGTCGAAAATGCATAGGAGTGTCAGAGGCAGTAAGAAAGAACCAGGGAAAGAACTCAAAGCCATCAGTGGAGCAGGCCTTCGACATTATGTTGTACAACGAGCTAAATATCACATCAGAGATAAGAATCATAACCTTAGAGGGGTTAGAACTTAACTGACAAAGTTATTCTGAATTCTTGCACTAAATTCTTAGCAAGAAGCAAAACCATCTACAACCTCCAAATCAAAAGATAAACTTTTTCCTCAAATACAAAAGACACTCAGTGCCTTAGTTTAACAATAATATAGCATTAAGAACTATGTAGTTCTTGTTCCTAAACTGCTAAACTGATTCTAATCAAGCCCAAGAAAAAAGAGATAAATCTGGTGAAGTGAAAGAACTAGACCTGCGGTGGTGGACTTCCCAACTCCACCCTTGCCTGAAGCAACAGCAACTATATCCTTAATTCCATCAATTGACCCTTTAGTCGCATTTGTGCTGTATGGTTTGAAGCCACTCCAACACTAGTCCAGAAAGAAAAACACAAACAAGGAAATTAGGAATAAAGAATAGTTCTACTTAGCTTTCATGATCAAAGATTCTGAACACCAACCATGAGTCTCAGCCAGCATTTTGCAGAACTCACTCTCTTCATCCCACTTGAGATAGTCATTCACTTCTTCAAAAAGCTAATTGAATTCAAACATTTAATAGAATGCATGCTGGATTTCTTGTTTCTCTTTCTTTTTATTTATTTTAATATACTTTGTTTTTTAAAAAAATCTTAATTGAAGCCTCTCAATTCTCTTGGAAATATTTTCCAAATATGAGAGAAAAATTGTTAAACAAATCAAAAAATATTTTTAATTACACCTAAAAGATAGCTTAAATATGAGAAACAACCAATTCTTTTACAAAAAGATAAACAAATAAAATACCATAATTTATAAATATTTTTCAAATTCCATCCCAGATATGATCTTTAAATTGGAGGTAAAGCATGGAAGTCAGAAAACTGAGTAGAAATATGAAACAAATACAGACAAAATAAAGACAAACCGACAGTGACACCACAACACAAACACTAAGATCCACTTAACAACACAGTGTTTCTATTTTCAGTTTGCACAAAAAGGTTCGCATGATCTAGTGACAAACTCACATGTTTAAACTTTCTATTCTTGTCCTTCATCATATATATAATTTATAACCACACTTTGAAAATTTATTATGCCTTGAAAAACAACCATTATGTGGTATAGTTTTACCATTCCTCTTTATGTTCAGGCCATGTTATGCTTTGATCATTATTCTTCCAAAAATCATTTCTACATTAGGTAAAACCTAGGTTCTCATTACTCGTATTGCACTGCTTAAACAATTCATTATGAAAACCTTTGCGAAAAGTTCATACCAGATATAAATAAGCGTCCACAGAGATTGCAACCAAAATTCAATTTGAAAACATAAAGCAAAGTAAAGATCAAGTATCATGGGACAAGAGTCGTGTAAAATTATCTCAGAAAATAAGCCCCTCTCACAATTATAATTGAATGTACGACTCTCCAGGATAGCTATATCAATAAGTTAAAGAATAAATTGATCAATTAGTATAATCCCATGTGTAGCCCTCTCCTTAATCATGTGTTCCCCCTTTTTCAATCTTTAGAGGATCATCTTAAATCCCTTTCCAGAATAGGTCCACATCTTATAATCTTAGAATTAAATAATATCAAATTATTAGTCGTGCACAGTAGATGTTGTATGAGGAAATAAGCAATGAGCATCGACCCTAAAGATCCTTGAATCTGGCACAGGTTGGATTCCACGGAACACCCCTAAAACACCTCCAGAACCCAATCTGCAAGATTAAGAATCATCACTATGACCCAGACGCCGTTTGACACTAGAAAAACAAAGATGATATCAGCAAGAAATTACCTCAATCTCAAATTACACCCTAGCTCACGGCTAATATAATAGAATGTAAACCAAAAAGTTGTCCAAAAATCAAAACATGGACAACCATACTTAACGGACACTCTTACACAATGAAAGTAGAAGAGATTCATCGCAAGACACTCACCTAGAGGAGATAGAATTCTCACCAAGTGATGGGCTGCTGGAATATCCTTTCACCTGCTACCCCAAATTGAGAAGGGCTACCACAACACCAAAACAATGAAAAAAAAAAAAATCCTCGCCCTTATACTCTCCCAGGAAGCAGTCAACGTCGTTAGTGATCTCTACAACCAAAATGCATAGACGGGATGCTGGATACTCTCACAATCGAGAACTGCCCAAGAACCAATCCAATAGTTCAGTGAGGAAAACGAAGTAAATCTGGAAGAAACATCAACGACTTAGCCTCCAATAGTTCAGTGAGGAAAACGAAGTAAATCTGGAAGAAACATCAACGACTTGCCTTGTATGTTCATTCACATGACTTGGACATCTTTGTAACAGTTTTCAGCAGAGTAGCGTTGTGTTTGGAGATCGGGAAGGTGGTTTATCAGCAACATTGAGAACTAATATTTAAGCGTGGAGAAATAAACAACGCGCAAAAAGACAGCACTATGTATCAGAAAAATAACCTGAAGAACTTAGTTTCTACGTGAGACGGTGAGATGTGAGAGATGCCGGAGGTGGTAGGTGGCCTTCGATACGCAATGGTATGGAGAAGAGAAACCTCCTGCCTGCGTGAGAGGGTGAGAGACGAGAGATTCCGAGGTGGTAGTCCGGCAGACAGCTTGCGTCGCGTGAGGTGCCGAGCAGACAAGGCGGCGATCGGTCGGAAATGTGATGAGAAGAGAAACCTGTGCGTGCGTGAGAGAGACGAAAGGTGCGGCGCGCTAGGGTAAGAGAAAGAGTGAGTTGGAAATTATAAAAAATAAAATAAAAATAATTTAGTTAGCCTTTTGAATATCTCTTGGATAACCGATCTGATTCCATAAAAATTTCCCATCGATCACTAGGATAAATTGATAAACACTCACATCAGGCAGTTCAGAAGTCCAACATTCCTTAGTTATGAGTCACATTTGGAGGAAATATCCCTACAAATGCGTCATAACTGAGAATTAAACCGTGGATGCCTGGGAGACAACTGAGCGCCCTTACCACTACACCATAGCAACGGGGACATGTGAATTCTCTATCAAGCATCTATAGAAAGTTAATCAATTCATAATATTCTTCAACAGAAAATTGAAATTAAATTGATGTTACTAATCATTGTGAATAGAAAGAGTAACTATTCTTCAAGAACTTTTAGTATCAACAATTTGATAAATATGATGGGGCATAAACTTGGCCAGTTTAGGCTCAGCTTGTGGGTGATAGACTTAGAAAGAAGATTTTAAATGATGGAAAAACTCCATTTAAGCTAATATCTACACCAAGATAATAATCAATAATTCCTCAACAGCAGTTCAGATCCTTACCCAACAAGATTTCCTTGTTTGCTATATAAACATACAAGGGGTAATTCCTAAAGTCAAACTGTTACTAACTAGAACACAAACGGTTGCATCTAACACCCAGCGGCAACAAAGGCAAACTCTAAAGTCTATATAAGATGAGAAATATCCTAGTCCTGGAATAGGTAATGAAGAACCTCAGCTGTAGCCTTCCTACCATCAAACCTTGAGAGGTCCTTGATTTGGATGTCAAAGTAGGACCATGGGAAGCCAATCCTAACCTCTTGCAGATACTCATTGGTGTTACTATGGTAAATATACAATATGTCTTCATATACCCATTTAGAGCAAAGGCATTGCCAAACCCATTAGATAAAGGAAAATTCATCATTAAAAAGCAACTGACCACTGTTCAATGTTCCTACAAGTGAACATGGTTGCATTGTCTACTGGGCAAAGAAAGTTATCAGGTTAGATCCTTAACAAACCGTTATCAGAGATATACTAGGCTTCAACAAGTTTCCACAAGTTCGAATAGTAGGGATGCAAATTTAGTACACATCACAAGCATTCACGATGAAAATGGTACTAGGGTAAGTGATTCTGTACATGAGAGTTTGCAACAATGGGATAGGATGAGTAGGAGAAAGATGAGGTAATGCAAGAGACAAAAGCCATGAGCTTTGTACAGCTAGTAAAGGTTGCAGAGGACAAAAACCTTCTATCGCTTGATCGGGTGAATGGGAGGACCAAAACAAGGGCTAAACAGCATAGGATGAGTTTTTTTCCTTCTATTAGTAAATGGCATCTACCTCCATGATTTCCTAAGTGCAATAGAGGTACTACATTGAATTATGGTTCATTACAAAGATGATTATCCCAAAGTATTATATCCTTGTAAGATCCAGTATGGTGTCACATTAGCAGAGAAAGGGGCAATGTAGATGGTGGTTGAGGATTTGGCACATGTGGTGGAATTTAGATTACTTTGTTGATAGAATAACAAGGAATCTTGGATGGGAAACATGATAAAAGAATAAGGCAAGGAGGAAATAGGTGCTTTGGTGCCATTTAAATAAAGAACAGGATGAGAGGAAGAGGAAAGGAGGGAAAATTATTTAATAATCATAGAAGTGCCAAATAGGCCAGTATATTAAATAGACATTTACTAACTATTAAAAACTATACAAAGAAAATCATACATGCACAAATACTAAAATATACCAAAAGTCAAGTCACAAGTGAACCACTACCACAATCCATATTACTATAAATTCTTTCCTTCTTTATATTCCCAAATTATGGGTTCTTCCATAATTTGACATGCATTCTGGTGTGTTTAACACACTGAACTCTTCTATAATACTAGATAGTTAGAACCCTCTTCTTCCTGATTGGTGCCGAACAGCACACCAACTACTGTTATCCAGCACTAAAACAGTATTTACACCATGGAGCTCCCATTAATGAGTCAGAAGCAATACTTCTCAAACCACAGATGCCAGGCACTAGAATGGTAGTTTAAACCTTGGAAGATCCTGTTAATGACATAGAAGTAATAGCTCTTGTTCTTCTCTATTTATGCCAACCAGCTCCAACCTGTATGGATGAGCATTAGCACCAAAACTCTTGCATCTCCAACGAGCCACTGATACCAAGCATCTGAACTGTTTTAACACTTAGGAGTTCATATTGATGGATACTAGTACGAAGGTTCCTAACTAAGGTGTAATAAAGATTAGCATGCTTATAATCTGTTGTGTTATCTATGAAATTAATAGATTTGTTATCTTTGCAAATAAATAGGTCACATAGGTGGGGACAAAATTGAAGAGTTGAATGAACGTCTGGATGGTCTTAACTTGTATACACTGGTATTTCATGTAGCAATATATACATGGTACCAATACATACCAATACCTGAACCTCGGAGATGGCTACATATAGCTCTAGACATTTGGGTTGTATTTGCCTTGTGCAAAAAAAAGATGGGAAAAGGAGATACTTTGAAGAAGAATAAAACATGTTTGACACTACATGTATTAAGTGTACAGCCCCAATTTTCTCAAAAAATATCGATCAACAAGTTTTTCACAAATAGTAAAAAATCAAGAAATTGAAATATTTGAAAATAATTAAAAGGTCCACATTTTACTATGCTATAAGCATTCCAGCTCTGAAAATACCGGTTTTGTACATAACAAAGGCAAAGGAGAATGGTAGTCCTTTATCAAAATTCAAGAGATCATTTACTTGGATAAATGGCAGTATGCCAATGGAACAGACCATTAAACCCAACATGGTAACTGTATTGCACAAAACCCCAAGAAGCAAAAGGCAGAACTACATAGCCAGTCATTACTAAACATTACCTCATTGAGATTGACCCATTCCCATGTCTCATTTTCTGTGTCCATATCATATACAAGAGCATGTAAACCCTGAAAATATTATGACATTGGCACATTGGTTAGTAGCTGCTCTGAAGTGAAATAGCAGATACATACTAAGTGAATCAACCTCATGAGGTTTGTAGTCAGTTATAACAGCTTCATAGAAGTTATTATCATCAGGCCATCTTGTCATTACTTTCTGTCCCACCAATGAAGTATTTGCTGGGACATCAGCAGATTCTGCTGCTATGTTTTTAACTTGATCCCTTCCAATTGAACCAGGAGGATTCTGTAGGAAATAAAATTCAATAGAAAGCAAATAACAACCAGGAAAACTATCTCCACCATCATAAATCCACGAACTTTTAACTCACTGGTTTAGTCTTCTTGCCTCTAGCCCCTGCTATATTTCCTTGTTTTGCAGTTGATGCTGATGGATGTAGTGAAACAGCACCTGGTTGTGAGTGCAGCACAGGGAGAGATCCTCCCATAGATAAAGCAGCTGCTGAGTTTGATGTCTTGTGCCTTTTCTGAGAAGCTGAAACAGTGGGACTGGGAATCACATCAAGAGCAGTTTGAGCATTGTTCACTAAACTAGTTTGCACTCCACCAGCCTGTCTCCACTCCCTAACAAGGCATCAGACTTTTAGTCAACAAGTCAATAATCCATGCATTGCAAAAACAAACTTTGATATTATTTAACTATTTCTTTGAACAGGGTACAGCAGGTCTTTTGTACTGCAAATTTAATTAATACATACATAAATGATAAAGATCATTCTAGAAGTTAGTGAAAATGATACTACAATATTCGAGCTTAAAGAAACATTTATTCATACTTGCATAACCTAGGACAAATTTTCTTATGTGATCAACACACCAACACAAATGAAGACATATTTAAATGAACAAAAAATAAATAAAAGTTCAATTATATTTAATATATAATATCAAATATTCAAGAATTTAAAAATAAAAAGAAAAGTAATTATATGTATAAGAATATTTGAATCAACAAAGTTTGAGCATGCAAGATCTCTTAAAACCATTTAGTCTTACATATATTTAAATATGCATGTCATAACAACAAAACCATAAATATACAAATGCCATAAAAGGTAAAAATAATATACTCATAAATTTTCATTGTTAAAATAAGTTAGGAATTGATTAGTTAACAAAACATCAATGAATTACTTATTTAGTTCTACACCATTGCATACTTCCACTACCATCTTATAACGAAAGAGAAACAGTTTCGATAGAACATTGAAGGTAAGATAAAAAAACATTGAAGGTAAATGAAAGATGAATCATAATAGATGTATTGAAATAATAGTTATATAATTGAATGTATAAAATGAGACAAATCGCATAGTATGTGACATTGTCAACACTGAGATGATTGATGGCTTCACCATACCAAGGAGAAATAAGATAGGATGATCAATTTATAATTCAAATGATAGAAAATAATTTATATTTGTCAATTGCATCACCAACAGTTGACTTTTCTCTTCTAATTGATGTGTTTAGTGCCTAAGCTTAATGTAAAAGATTAAGGACACTAATATCAAAGGAACTATCAAGCACACATGACTTTGAGCACATATGAAGGTTCACCATTGTTGAGTTTCTTGACTATTTTTAATGAAGGCAAAATGCATAGTTGGCATACATATTATAAGGATACTTGTTGAACACACCTTTTATCACATGTACACATACACACACAGCCAATTTGGGGAAATTAAAATCAAACCTAAAATTGGGCCAAGCTAATTAGTTAATATTTCTCCACAAAGGTTTAAGAAAATCAAGTTGACATTTTCTTTTGAAGACAGACCTTATACGCCTAATATTATCATCAACATTAACTCTGTGTAATAGTTCTCTGTGTTCCTCATTAGTTAATCTCAGTTCTTTCCTCAATTCAGTAATCAGACCTTCCTTCTCCTGCAAAAATATATTTGTTTAAATCAACCTTAAGAACCATATGTTAAATAAGAAAAACTTATATATGAATCTTGATGAATACCCAAGTGATAGCATCTGATTGGGCCTTAAATGCCCGAAGAACAGAACAGTATGCTTCCTGCTCAAGTTGATGTATTAGGTTCTTCATATCATTCTGTGCTCTAGAGGGTGGAAGGGTGCCAACGTTAGATTTTCCACCACCAGCCACAGGCCGTGCAGCTGTTCCACGATTTTGAAAATATGGTGGAAGGTCATCATCAGTTCCTGGAGCATGTATGAAATAATCAAATTACAATAGAAGCCTGCAAATGATGACTCAAGAGAAATGGCTGACAGTAGCTATACTTTTTGACAAATTTCCATTCTTAGAAAGTATTTAACATGATGCTCAAATATCAAAAGGAAATTTGAAAAATAATGATTGCATCTACACATGGAAGTAGGTTACGTGCAATCTTGCTAACATAGTAAGCCTTGAAGGCAGGATAATCAAGAAAAAATAGGAAGTGCAGGACAAGGATTAAAATGCCAGCTTTAAATGGATTAAAAATTAACTAAGAATGTATAAAAATAACTCAACAAAGTATAACACTGGACTTCTAATTCATTTTGCTAGTAACAATATTTCTATTAATGTCTTATTAGTAACAATTTCTATCAATGCAAGGACAAATACTTGCATTAGATGAGAGCATGTAAGTGAGTTTAAGTTCCAAAGGGTTTATGCAACTTAACTTGATTTCCATAGGGTAAGTGGGTCTAAGTTCCAAAGGGTTTATACAACTTGATAAGTTCACCATGCTATACAAGGATTGGAACAAACAATTATACATACATGAAGCTAAGTGGAGGAGTGGAGGCTTAACATCCAGAGAATCTGAATCAAGTTTAATGTAAGAGAAATCATGAGAATGATTAAGCCGGTAGATTCTGTAGTTAGAATTGTTGAATCAATTAGAATGGAAGAGGTAACTACGTAATGAGGAAGAGAGAGAAAAATAAACTTTGTTAATGTAGGCAAAGTTTAATTGATGTGAATACTACTTATAATGCATAGACTTCAGTAAAATGATAAGATTCGTAGCTGATCCTAAACTGCTAAACACTTAGGACAAACACAACTTGACGATGATAATGATCATGATCATGATGACTGCAAAGGTCCGGAGGTATGTCGATGTGTCAAAGCACATAAGTTCCTTTTCCAGCAGATAGAGCGCCACAGGAGAAAATTTTATCGAAAAATTGATACCTTAGACCGGAGTCCTCATCCAAGTGAAAGGTTTTCAACCCATTATACTGCAAGCCTACCACTAGCTACTTCAGCTAGTTTCCTATTCCCCGAAAAAAAAATTGATGATCTTTACGAGAATCCACGCTCCAAAACCTAAACAACGGACCAATCCAATCCCAACCCCAAATGTGCAAATGCGACTCACCGCTGCTATCCGTCGGGCCGTAATCCATCGCCAGACTCTCACGCCGAGGTAGATCCGAATTGACGGACCTCCCAAACCCCGGAAGCAGCTGCCTAAAAGAACAGAGGAGTAGAAACCCGAATCCGCCAACTCCGAGCTCGAGAGGGGATCGAAGCGACCTCCAGCGGCGACCGCAGAGAGAGGCGAGAATGCCGGGAGGGTCCTAGAGTCGATAGAGGCCGGGAGCGGGAGCGGCGGTGGCTGGAGGCAAGGACGGAAAGATCGGAGGAGGAGAGGGCGGACCCGAAAGCAAAGCCCTCTCGCGGCGCTTAAATAGCTTGGTTGAGATCCGGAATTGGATCCGAAGGGAATGGAAACATCGATACTTGGAAGTGTTTTTTTGAAAGGGCATGTGCATGACTGTTAAAGCGCCGCCACTTGACTACTTGAGAGGGTTTACAGTTTACTTGGAGGGAAAGGGAATTAAGTAGGTGCGTTGACTGTCATGGTGTCAACCCTTAAAATTTTTGCTAATGAAGGCAAATTTTAACCGCTCATTGAGTCATTGTCCACGTTTAACTACCCTAATTAGAATTTGATGATAAAAAAGAAATAATAAAAATAACCTAAATTTTAATCTATACAAAAAAAGATTCCACTGTATTTGTGTTAACAAATTAACACATTGTATAATTTTTTAAATAAATTAGCAGATTAGTTTTTGAAATGTTTTATTATTTAAAATCATTTGAAAGTGTTCTAAAATTGTTAGGTAATGTGTTCAAAAATAGTATATTAGATTTTTTTTAAAAATTGAAAGTATAATTCAGTAAAATTGAAATTTCTTATTAAATTTATTATAATATTTTAGTTCATTTAAATTTAATAAGTATTATAAGAGATAATAAAAAAATACCTAAAAGCTCTCTAATGAGGCCTTAATGAATAAACTTCTTTAAGACATTTTCATTAAATTCTTATGGCCATTTTGAGTGGAGGTGTTGAGTATTTGTTAGGGTAGGGCCGGTAGGCACACAATATTGTTTTTTTACCATTCAATGAAGATGATACAAATGATTGAAGAATAGGTTTATGCTTGGAATCAATTGATTAATTAGGTCCAATTGATTAAAAAATTGCTTAAACTCTTTCCCGATGTTCTGTATTGGCAAAAGATTCACTGAACTATCTTTTATATTTGTAAGTGAGTCCACAACTCAATGCTTCTCTAATCCTCTATGCTCCTTTATAGCTTTATTTGTTCTAACTTGTCAAGCCTTTAAACGCACAATCTCTAGTATAGCTCAGCTTTATGATATAGAGCCCTCCAGGCTCCTCCAATGCTCCATCACTAATAACTCCTTGGATACTTGTATATATCAAAAATACAGATAAAAATTTAACTAAAATCATATTACAGTTAAAAAGAATTTAGAGGAATTACAGTCTAGAAATTTAACAGGCAGTATTGATAATAAGGACTAATATCCAATTCTTCAAATCTACTTATCATTTTTATATTACTGATCCAGTCCAATAAAAAATTTTCATCACAAAAAGTACTAATAAGGATCCACCCAGACGGCCAATGCTTAGGCCCACTTCTCATTGAAGAAAAAATCTCCTATAATATACCCTAGCCAAGATTCGAATGTTAAATCCTTTAGTTATTCATTGAAGGACCTACGTATTACACCATTAGCCGGGGGCATGATGTACTTACTATTAATAATTTAGAGAATCAAAATATTAAATCCATCCAATAGTCAAAGGCATACACATCAAACGGTTGTGTAATCGGAAAGGGGAACACTAGACATCATACTGGGAATAAATAGCTCCGTGTAGTGCCAACCATGCTAAATGCCGTCTGAAAAAATATGCAGTATACCACCATTATTTTTAGAAAGTGTTTCAAAAGCCAGCCCATCCTGCAGGCTGGTCAAAACCAGTTTTCTTGGTTGTCCTACTGTTAAACCTCTGGGAAGAGTTGCCTTGACCAGGAGTCCAAGACACTTGGGAACCAGATTGAACAAGACTTTCCAAATTGAAGCTCAGCGAATCTCTGGAGCGTTCAGCCACATTTTGATTGCTATTAGTCGACCCAGAAGATAAAACAGGTCTGGGTGCCATCTGAACTTTAGGTTCTTCTTCAAAGGCGTTCCATGGCTTAGGCTCTGACTTGTTCAATGGGCATAGGTTAGTCATCATCCCTTCCTGGAGTTCCCAGACAATTCCTTCAATCTTCTCGCTTGGCTGATAGGCAGAGGAATCATAAGGAGCGTTGAAGGTTAGTGAAATCGTTTGGAGAACTTCCATTTGAAATGAGAGGACTTTTAATGAAACCAATTCTTACCACAGCTGCACATCTGTGGATATCTTTACTTGGGGGTGATGAGTCTACTGCTGCAAGAGCATGCTTCAGTTTCTCTATATCTTGTTGCTGAGAGCGGCAGATCGCTGATAGCTTTTCATGCTTGGAGGTGATTTCTGCTTTCTCCAAGTTGGCTTGCTTCAGCTGTGTTTTTAGGCGATCAACTTCTGCTTCTAGATCTCTTTTCATTGATTCCTCAGAGTTATCTATATTAATAGAGTGCAAGTTTGCAAGTTAGTATCAAAATCAGCCACAAAAGGATTGAATGTTTTGTTCTAAAAAGCTAGCAACCTGTCTGAGAACTATGCTTTTCGTCAAAAAAAAGTTTGCCACCTCACCTTGCTCACTTTTGCAGGACTGATGCAGATGAACATGTCTTTCTGTAGGAGGGCTACCTTTGCTTGCAACATTATTTTGATTAAGCTTCGGTACTGGTTGTTTTGCTGGTTGATCAGATGAAGGGACGTTTTGATCTGAACCCGCTGCAACCTTTGCATGTTCAGTACTCCAAAATGAACCAATCGCTCCTCCTTTCTTTAAATCATGTTGGGCAGACTTTGAAGGATGGATATCAGATTCTTGTGATGGCGGTGGATTTGGAGGGCTTCTTTTGGGAATCGAATGTTTTTTTGGAACTCCTGTAGGTAAAAAATATAAGATAATTTAAAAGTAAAGCAAAATGTAATTAAAATATACAAAATTCAAATAAATCTAGTGCCTATTTGGAAATACACCATTACAAGTGTAATATTATATTCAATGGATAAGAGTGTTTCAGACGATGCAAACACTACCCAAGAGTGTATGGACGTTTAATTTAGGATGCAGGAAAAATATTTAGCATACGGGAACTTTTTATATTGCACCCACTGAAGAAAAAAACCAGGTAAACTTTTCCTTGAAGTTCTCAAGAAAACAAATGCTAGTTTTAACTAGAAAAAATCCCTTAAGATTATAATTTCCCCAGAATTATACAGCAAGATGATAATACTTGCTAGAGCCTTTTTTTTTCTCTCCAAGATGCATTTGTAAGAGGTAATGGAGGTTTCTAGGAACAAACGATCTTTGAATCCCAAATTTAGTTTCATGCAAAAAAGACTAGGACCAAGGGAAAAGGAATATAGGAATAGATGAGTGAAAAACCTATTAGGCTAGTGGTTAGACCTAACAAGCTATGGTCAATGCTTTCATTTGGTAGGTTGTGGCATTTTTGTAGCACACTTATAAAGAATATATTGGGTTAACAAAATTAATATTGGGATCAAGATAAATTAGCCAATGGACCTAAGTATTGATTGCATTGGGTCGGTAGAATCTGTGAAATTGAGAGAAAAAAAAATGAGAAAGATATAATAAAATCATATCATATATGAAATTACATGAGATGTCCTAAAATTTTAAAAAGAATTTCTATTATATGTCACTACATGTCCAATTCTTAATGATGTCATAAACAAATAATATCATATTTACTAATTTAAGATTAATGAATAACAAAAGATAGATAACAAACAATAATAAGATCATACTTTTAATACAAATAATTCAATCACATCAGATTATTAATATTTTTAAAAATAAAAATGATTAGTCGGGTACCCAATTAGGTTTTAAGTTGAAAAAAGACCAGTTTAGGAATTTGTTGTTGATCGAGAGAAATTATTTGTTCTATTTATCCACATTAATTTCTCTTGATCCATAATAGCCTCTCTGGATCTACAATTATGAATAATGTCATATACAAATACCATTATATTTACTAACTTATTAATAAAGGTTAGTTTACAACCGATGAAAAGATCATACTTTTAGTATAAATAATTGAATCACATCATATTATTAATATTTTTAAATAAAATCGTTTAGTCAGTCCCAACTAGGCTTTTTCTAGAACAAAGAGCAGTTTAGGAAGTTTAGAAATTTGTTGTTGCTGGAGATAAATTATTTGCTTTCTTGATCCACATCTATCATGATCCATAATAGCTTCTTTGGACCTCACCTAGGATGCTGCGCTAGGGAAAAATGTCTTGCAGTTGGTTGGTGATACTGGGTCGCTTGGGGTGAGCGATATCACCTTTTTTGCTCCAACATAATAGCCTCTTTGGATCTACAATAAGCTTACTCGATCAAGAGTGAGTGAGAGTTACTCGATCAAAAGTGAGTGAGGTATGAGTGAGAGATCAAGTATAAGAAGTGATAGAAAGATTGAAAGAGTGATTTTGATCTTGTGATGAATCTCAACTCTCAAGTTAGTAACTCGTGATCTTGTGACGAATCTTGAGTTAGTGATAGAAAGATTGAAAGAATGATTTTTGATCTTGTGATGAATCTCAAGTTATTAACTCCTGATCTTGTGACAAATCTTGAGTTAGAAATTCGTGATATTGTGGTTGTCAGTAATACTTGATGTTGTGATGTATTGTGATGTAGTAAGGTTAAGAAATTTGAGAGGATGACAACAACTCTCCTTCCATGAAAGTCATCAAGCATCAAGTTGGGATAAAAGGAAAGGCTAAATCAGCAAAATGTTTCAGAGTCATCTCAATTGGACCACATATTATCTTGGTTATATATCCATTTCAACTCTCAATTTGACAAAATTGTATGTTTTCTATCAATTTTCTAGAGTAATCTAACTTCTAAGTAATTTCTTTCAATCTCTAGTTGTTTTTTTTCTAAACTTTTCGGTCATTTTGAGATACTGACTTCTCACAGAAAATCAGATTGACAATTGTTGATGTTGATCCAACTAGGGCTCACTGTCCTCTGATTTTGTCAACGAGGTTTGGTAACATAGAGAACATAAGTTTAAACATAATGAGCCATTTGGAAAGGATTGAATGCCTGATGTCAAGCAATTGTCGAACCTCATATGTTGACGTTCAATGATGATTTTGAACTATCAATTAGACTTTCAACCTCAACAAGAATGTCAAGCCTTAATCAGCATAAGCTAAATTTAGAGAAGAAGTGCGGCTAAGGTAATTATAAGCTCTAGATGTTCAAACAATTCTTAAATCTAACCAATTTGGTTAGTAGTTGGGCCAACAAAATTAAAGGGTTAGTTTTCTTGGTAGTTATTACGTATTTGGTAAAGAACAACAGAGATATTATATACCTACTGACTTCATATAGTTCACTTGTCATTCACAAACAACAAAGCATGAAATGTTGGGTGTACCGGTTCCAAGGTTGAAGGAAATAGTTCTTTATTAATATGAACGTGTAGTTAAGAAGTTTGAAGTAACTTCTCACCTTGTTTTTGTGAGTTTGAAACAGAATGGTGCATGGGTAAAGCTCCAGAATAGCCATCAGGTAAATGCTTCCGCAATTCCACTGGGAGAAGTTCATTAACACGAAGCCACACCTGCTGAGAAAATGGATAGTCAATAACAAGGAAATTACGACATTACAGTTCTAAGGTTACTGCATATGCAGCAATCTATAACTAACCTAGATTGATGGAGATGAATGACCAATCAAGCAAAGCCCTTGCCTGCATGATATCTGGCCTGGTGTTTGGAGAATCTTCAAGCATTTCCTTTATCAGACCAGTTAGAGAAGGGCTGTACTTTGGCATGTCAGGTATGCGATAGTTTCCATTCAGAACTTGAAGCTTTGATTCACCATCAAATGCAGATTTAAGGTAGCAAATTCGGTATAAAAGGCATCCAAGAGCCTGAAAGAAGTGACCATTATCTTGGCCATAGTTTTACCAACAGAAGTAACTGATCCACAGAAATTTCCTCCCAATTAGAAGCAATAATAATAACCACTCAGTTCCAGTCTTTTCTTTCTTTTTACAACATCAGGAAATGACATAGAATTATTTGGCAGCTTCATTAATTTCCTTTTAATGCATGAAATATTGGCGGTGTTCGTATGCCAAAGAGCATTATTTCTTAAACTTTTGAGATATTTTGTTTATTTCAACCTTCTAAAAAAAATATATCAAGAATTAACCCATATTCAGGACTATCAAACTGATATTCTATGCTTTGTGACTTGTGAGATCTTCAAGTAACTAAACTAATTTACCGTAAAACAACAATTTCTAATAAATCTTATATGTAATTAAGTATTATTATAAAACAGGATATTGTACATAGGCTTAATGGAACATATGGAATAATTCAACATGTCAACTGTTAGTGGACAAGAGATAAATCTGATCCTCTATTTATTTAATTAAATATGAGAACTAAATTATATTCAAGCACTACTTGGATTTTTCAAAGATTAAACATGTAGAAATAGTTAATATCTGCAAGTCAGATTGATCTGGCGATTCATGTAACTGCATTGTGTAATTTGTTCTGATATAAAGTCATGTAGTATAAAACCAGTTAAGATTTTAAAAAATTATATATGATGTAAACTTAGTTAAACCTTCTAAATTTACTTTAGTTGATGTAAAAAAATGTCAAATTTGATCAGAAGTTTCTTTTGATAAATGGATCATGTCTTGTCAATTCTCGACTGCAAGTAGGTGTTATGTGATGTCATCTTGTTGTGTTGAATATTGCTAGCCACAAAGCTAAAAGAAAGTAACTTACCACATATGTGTCAAACACATAAAAAATAATAATAATAATAATCCAGGTAACAAGATACATGGAACTGTATGTAGGGCAAAGGATAAAATCATAAAAACTGAAAAATGAGAAAGCACTGATTCATGAAGACCTGAGATTTCAGTTCAGATTACTAACCCATATGTCAACTTTCACACTTATAACTTCCCTTCTAAAAAGATCCCACATCTGCATCAGGTAAGACCGTAAGAGAAAGAGTCAAACTAACATTTCTTTAAAAATTTGTAAAATCATTCTTCTGATGCATTTAGAACTAAAGTAATTCTTCACAAAACCTCAGGGGCTCTGTATGCTGGGGTTGTGTGTTTCCTGATATTGTCTTCTTCAATTCCCATCTCCTCTGGCTTGTCAAAGCACTTATGATTAGTTGAAGTGCTGCCAAAATCACATATCTTCCAAGCTCCATCAGCTCCCAACAGCACATTTTCAGCTTTCAAATCCCTGTAGAGTTCAATAAGAAGATCCTGAGAAGCTGATTGACTAAAAGATAAACGAGCAGTTATCCGAGCTAATTGTAAGAAGGTGGAGAAATTGATGCATGGCCGTTGTACATTTCAAATTTTGAAAGAGAGAAACATCTTCATTTGAAGTCTTAAAGCCTTGTCCAGTAACCACCAGATAATCCATACCTTTGGCCGGTAGGAAAAATAGCGCAAATAGAAGATGGATAAACCAACATACCTGTGAGAGAAAAAGGAAGGGGGAAACTGTAGCAGTTATCTAGTTGCGTACCTGTGGGCGATGGGTGGCGACTGAGAATGCATGGCATGCACCGCATTGCAAACATCTCTAAAGATTAAGAGGATTTGTTTCTCCTCGAAGTATGCAGCCCCTCTGTTCTCCAGCACAGTCACCAGCGACTTCGCACAGATTTCCATAACAAGCAAGGCCTCCTTCCTCCGACCCATGTCCAATATGGCGTGCGCAACAAGAGTCACAACGTTCGGGTGTCCTTTCAGAACCTTCATCACAGATATCTCCTTCGTCACAAGATCCAGCGACTCGCTGTCATTGCAAATCATATGCTTCAGGGCGTACTCCTTCGATGACTGCATAGCATCTTGCGCGATATACACACATGAAAACCCTCCTTCTGCTATGGCATTTCGAACATAGATCTTCACATTACCAACATCCATCGTTCGTCCTTCAAGACCAATGGGTTCTTTGCCCCCCAATTGTTTAAACATCCACATAATTGCAATGTAATAAGATCCTCTACCTTCAAAGCAAGCTATGCCAGTTCCCGTAGCTGTAAGATCCAAATCAAGTCGAAGCTTTATAAGAACACAAATCAAAACAAATAGAAAATGCTGCAACGAAACCTCAATACCTAATTTCCATCGAAACCACAAAGAAAAAAAAACTCGAGATTTCAATACTACCAAACGAGAGCAGTTAGCGAATGATCCAATCTAGCTGAGAACAATCGTCATTGACGAATTAAAAACAGATAAATAGAAATGCATAAAAACTACGAAACGGACATCAAGGATCGCCCTCAACATCCGAATCACAGAAAGGTGAGCGACCAAATCAAAAGCATGATCGAGGGTTCCTGGAGGGGGAGGCGGATCCTCTTCCGTGCTCCGATCGCATCCAGAATGGACGGAGAAGCCGAGGGTAGCGTACCTATGCGACGCGATCCGTAATGGAAGTACAAGTGAGGCCGGAGAAGGCGTCACTTTTGTATTTGTTCCCAAAGACGAGAAGGCGTCACTTTCCCAGTGGACGGGTGGACGGCGATCCGTGGTCTCTTGCCAAAAGTCGGTGACATCACCACCGCCTGCTCCTCTAAGCCTTCGCGGATTGTTGATCTGGACTTTCGAATGGAATTGAACGGTTTGGATCCGTCCACTGGTGTGATGTATTTGTGAAATATAAACGTTGCCTATATTTATATATTCCTTTGCAAAAATAACTTGCGCATTCTGTTATTGACAAATATAGACAATTTTATTTTTATTCTTTAACTTGTGATAATATTTTTGTTGATGTCGATATAAAATGATATTTAAGGGATTCCTCGTATTTTAATTTTATATAACTTTAGAATTTTGACTGATTTACAAATTCTCTTATACAGTTAAAAACTTAGAATGAAAATTAAAAAAACAACATAATTTTATAGAACTAAGTTTGATTATCGATTTCATATACCTAACTTTCATAATTCCAAAACACGTCACATTCTAATTATACTCCTCATTTCTTTTCACGAAATAATTACGTGAGTTTACCTAAGCGCATCTCTAAATTTCTTTCAATAAGTTCAATATTTTACTATTTTTAATTAATAGTATAAAATTTGAAAAAAAACTAAAAATTTGATTTTTTTTTTTAAATCCTAATAACTCATTGGTGTGTTGGTTAGTTAGTATCATTGTCTTAGCCTTTATAATGAGTTTGTAATAAATTTTATCAAGCTTTTACAAATTCAAAAATTTAATGCTTCAATTTATGTTAACGAATTCAGGTCTAAGGATATGAATACATTAAGGAATTTTTCAAAAGCATATTGGTTTTAGTTTAAAATGGTTCAATATTTTCTAAGTTTATCACTCAATTTCAAATAAAAGTGGCAATAAATTTACATAATTTAGAAATTAAAAAGTTTGATATTTTCAAACCAGTTAAGTTTGGGGATCTGTAAGTACCTCAAAATAGTTTTGACGTGATCAACTAAGTTAAGTTAGGTCTCATTGTGTTTAACTCATGTGTCTAAGTGTCCAAGAACTTAGGATCACAGCAAGTCAAGTGGAAGATACAACGGACCAGAAGGATGACGCATGAATCGAGTCGACAGACTCGACACATCCAAGGGTTCATCCAAGAGTACATCGGTGGAGCAAGCAGGACATACCCCGCAGTTCGAGCGATGAAAAGTGTGGGAGGAAGCCTGTTCGAGGAGAATGATGGTATATGGGTTCGGATGAACCCAATTTTGAATGTCCGATCAATCACCCAAGCGATTGGAGTGAAAGATGGAAAAGTCAACATGATGTTGACTTTCTCTAGCTGCCCGTTGCGCCAAGAACAGGTTCGGGTGCCTAGACTGTCCAGGCACCTGGACCACCCAGGGTACCCAGATGAGCCTTCTCTTAGCTGTTGCAATGCGGGTCTATGTTAGCACCTATCCAGGTACCTGACCAGGTCCGGGCTCCCACGAGTGAATAAAATCTTATTTGTCAGACATTGAAGAGTCGTTGCGGAGAAGATAAGAAGCATCCATATGGGGGCACCTGGACTGGTTCGGGCGCCTGATATTCGCCACGTCAGCAAAGTGATAAACTTGACCAGTAGACTATAAATAGAGCCCTAGTCTCTTTAGTGTTGGAATAACACACTTACTGTAGCTCAAACTTTGTTACTACTCTTTGTTTTTGTACTTCCAATGCTTGTACAAGGCTTCTCCGTTTCCCACGATTCACTCAAATAAGGAGACTTATTTAGTGAGCTTCATTTTCTTTGAGTAGCAATCTTCTGATTGCAAACCAAATAAAATCATTGTCTTGTAGTTTTTTTATGCATTTTAGTTTTACTTTTATTAAGTTGAAAGATCGAGAAAAGTTTTATTTTGATTTCAAGGCAATTCACCTTCCTCTTGTCGGCCGCCAAGGGACCAACAATTGGTATCATAGTCCAACCGCTTTAGAAGGATTAACCACCATCTAAATCACAAATGGCTAGAGCTAGTATCCATCCACCGAAGTTCGAGGGAGATTTCATGATTTGGAAGAAGAAGATGAAGGTATTCTTTAGTACTAATTTTGAAATTTTACTAATAATCAAATATGAATTTATAGCACCTAGAGATTAACAAGAAGCGGAAAAAGAAGAACAATTCTGGAGCAAAAAGGAGCAAGTTGACTCTGTGGTAAATGGCAAAGCAGAATTCTATCTTCTAGAAGTTCAACTGTCGCAAGAAGATAACCGGATCGGCTCCTACGACTCCGCCAAGGAACTCCGGAAGAAATTCCTGGAACTTCATGAAAGCACATCGAAGGCCAAGCTAGCAACACGGGACTTGTACTGATGACAAATCATCAAAAGGAAGCAGACAACGACACCTCATCCGAGATAAGCATTAAGAGCTTCAATAAAGGGGGAGTCACATCAAAAGAAAGCAATGACAAAGGGGGAGAATCTAGCTTCATATCTGATATGGTAAGTGAGATATGTCTCGATCTCTTACCTCCTGATCAGTTGTATTCGGGTATTAAATCTATGCCTGAATATTTTTGTAAGTTTAAAATAAAAAATGAGCAACTGAAAAAGGAAATCATAGAAATGAGAGTTATTTTAGCTAAAGCATGTCACTAGAAGATTATGATAAACTCCAAATTAAAAATGTCAAGTTAAAAGAACAATTAGAAAAATTAGAGGGTGATGCATGTTCGTATCTTCAAAATTATAGACTAAATTGGAATTATACATATCATAAAGATTAAATTGCAAGAATATCATGAAAATTCATTCTTAGAAAATATATTATTAATCCCGTAAGTAGAAACCTATAAAATCATGTCTAATTTAAATTTTCTTTAAAATCAATTGATTTGGTAGATTAGAATTGCTTTACTTTAAAAAATATTTTTTGAGCACCTGATATTTTGGATGTTTCTTTTAAAAATTTTTATAGTGATAGGATAATAAAACTTCTATTAGGAAAAAATTTTTAAAATTTTTTTGACCAATTAATAATAAATTTTCTATGATTTTTTTACTAAAATATGAATTTTTAATATTAAAAATTCTTTAAAATTAAATTTTTCTCCTGATTTAGATTTTCTTTTACATTCTTAGAACAAGTTTCACGATTTTTCAATCTCAAAATCAATTTTCTTTTCTTTTTCTTTAGAAATACTTTGTTTTATATAAAATAATTAATTATCATTGATATTTTCTTTTTTTTTTTTAGTGACAATTTTATTACAAATCTAGATAGTTGTGTTTAACAGTAAAAAAAAAATCAGTATTTTTCAATGATTAACAATAATTCTAAAATTATTTCTGTCAAAACTAGTTTTAAATTATTAAAAATACATAATTTCAAAAAATAATTCCCCAAATTCCTCTAATACTTGGTCACTATTTCATCGATCCTTAGAAAAAAAAATTTCTGGTTTTTTGTAAGTACACCCATTTTTAATATAATCAAATGGAAAAACTAGGATTAAGTAGGGGAGGTACAAAATTTCTTTTAAATTGTAAATTATTTGTACTTAATTGCATATTTAATTTATAGATTCAGTTTAATCCTAACTTCAATTTGGGTTGATAACAGTAAAAAGGAGAGATTTTAAATATCTCAAATTTATTTTGATGTGATCAACCAAGTTCAATTTAGGTCATGTTGTGTTTAATCCTTGTGTTTAAGTGTGCAGGAGTTTAGGAATACAAGAAGTCGAACGGAAGACATGGCGGAGAAGAAGGATGACGCCGAAATTGAGTCGAGCGATTCGGTGCATCCAAGGCACGAGAAGCTGCCAAGAGTACACCGGCGGAGTAAGAAGAACGCGTACGGCGGTCCGAGGAACGAGAAGCCGGGGAGGAAGTCTGCTCAAGGAAAAGGATAGAAGATGAGTTCGGGTGAGCCCAATTTTGGATATCCGATCAATCACCCAAGCGACCAGAGTGGAAGATAGAAAAGTCAATGCAAAGTTGACTTTTTCCACTACACGGGGCGCCTAGACCAGGTTTGGGTGCTCGGACCACCTAGGGTGTCGCCTCAACAAGATGTTGTGGTGTGGGTCCACGTCAACACCACATGGGGGTGCCCGGACCAAATTTGGGCACACCTTGGCAAGGATGATTCAGGATTTCGTATGATTTTGTCAATTGGAAGATTTGAGTTTATTAGTATTATTTTCATATTGGTTTTTTACTTTTGTTCATTTTGACTTAGTCCTTCTTCTACTTTATGAGTTGAACTAGGTTGATTATTTGTTTTCTTAAAATTAATTATTTCTTTATTCAAGTTAGGATTATTAAGGTTAGTATTTTCATCAAAAATAATATTAGTCATTTCTTCAACTTTTAAAGTAGTTTTGTTATATACCCTATGGCTTTACCGGTAGATGAGTACCCAAGAAAATTTCTTTGTTAAGTTTTTGAGGTAAATTTTCCTAAGTAATCTTTAATGTTTAAAATGTGTACATTGCATCCAAATACTTTTAAATATTTTGTGTTGAGTATTTTATTAAAATAAATTCTATATGATGTTTTGTTTAGCAATTTGTTCATTATAATTTTATTTTGAACATAGCAAGCCATATTGATGGCTTCAGCTCAAAAGTAATTAGGTACATTATATTCATTTAGCATTGCTCTTATAGCTTCTTGTAAGGTTATATTTTTCTGTTCTAGTATTCAATTTTGTTGGAGAGTTTTAGGGCATGAGTATTCAAGATGGTAGTCATTTTCAAGACACAAGTTTGTAAACTTTTAATTTTAAAATTATCCTCCATTATCACTTCTAATTTTCATAATTTGTATATCTTTTTCATTTTCTATTTGTTTGCAAAAATTACTAAATATTTTAAAATTTTCATTTTTATGAGTTAGAAATTTTACCCAAGTATATCTAGAGTAGTCATCTATTATAACTAAACAGTATAAGTTTTCATTTAATGGCTTAATTCCATAGGAATCGAATAAATCTAAGTGCAATAATTTAAGTATTGTATTAGTTCTACCTTAATTTGTTAGTTAGTTTATATGTTGACTTTGTTTATTTTTCTTATTGATAAGGGTTACAGATTTTATTTTCAAGATTTCCTAATTTAGATAGACCTATAATTAATCCATTTTTGTTTATTTTTATTATGTTTCTAACATAGGTAGCTAGGATCCTATGTCATAACAATATTTCTTCATGTTGTGTCAAAAGACACTTGGCTGAGTGTTTTGATAGCTAGATCTATGGAGAAAATATTATTATCTGTAAATCCTTTTAGTAGTATTTTGGTTGATTCAGTGTAGCTTATTAAGCATTCATAAGACAAATTTTTACTATAAAGCCAGCATCACATAGTTAACTTTCACTAAGTATGTTACAATGAAAAATGTTCAACAAGCAATACTTTCCTAATTAATATGTTTGACTTTAATTGAATTTCACCTGCTCCAATTACCTTCGGTTTGCTTGTATTTCCAAAGGCAACTGATCCTAGGTTTTTGAACTTGATATTTATAAATTTGTGTCGATCTCCGATCATACGTATGGAGCATCCACTATCCAAAATCGATTTACGCAAAGCTTTGGTTTTCTACCCATGAAGTAGGAGTTAGACCAAAGTTTGATTAATGGAATTGCCCTAAATCATCTCACCATTTCTATGTTATCAATCATGGTTAGCCTATGGTTTGTGTGAGATGATTTTGATTTGGTTTTAAGTTGATCAAGTTGAGTTTAATTAAGTATTAACATGAAATTAGATTTATGGTTGAGTTTAATTAAGAGTTTAGTCATAAGTTAAATTTTAAGGTTAAAGTAAAGTTAAAAATTAATTTTTTTAAGAGTTAAAGTCTTAGTATTATTTAGTTGACATTAAAATTAAAGTTTAAATTAAAACTTTAGGTTAACTTATTAGATTTTAATTTGAAGTTAATCAGTTAAACATTTAGGACTCTTTTATAATTATTTGATTAAGTTAAAAATCATTTTAACTTAAATGATTTGATTTGGATTAATTAAGATTAGTTTAATTTGATTTGGTATTTATTAGTTAGAGTTATTTGTTTTAAATTGTTCAACTTTATTTAAGGTTAATTATTATAAGATGTTAATTAAGTTAACTTTTTAATTTAAATTGAAATTCAGATTATTGATTTTGATCAATTATTTTTTATTAGGTTTGGAATTAGAGTTAGGAGTTATTAATTAATTTAAAATTAAGTTGATATTAGATTTGTTTAAACCAATTTTACATTTTGAGTTAGTTTGATTAAATCAATTAGGTTAAGTTTCTAATTTAATTCTTATTCAGTTAAGTTGAAATTAATTTTGATTTTAATAGGTTTTGAATTAATTGGCGTTAAGATTAATTAATTCTAAATTATTAAGATTAATAATTAAGTTAATTATATTTGTATTAATTAAATTGGTTAATAAATTTAAGTTAGAATTAATTATTAATTATTGATTTAATTGATTAATTATTATTAAAGATATTAATTAGTCAAAATTGTTTTAAGTTAGGTTTAAATTGTTAATTTCATGATTAAGATCAGATAAATACTTTTAAGCTAATTGAATTGATTCAGATTAATTAGGTTAATGGATTAAGTAAAAATTAATTGAGTATTAATTAGGTTAAAGTTAAAATTAATTTAGATTTTAGAATTGAGTTAAAATTATTTCATTTGATTTTAAGTTAAAATTAATTAAGAGTTTAGAGTTAAGTTGAATTTAATTTCTTTTAAATTTAAAATTTTCAAATTTGTATTTGATGGGTGATTAAATATTGTTATTTATTTATTTATTATTTATTATTATTATTTATGTTTTTGTTTATTATAATTAATTAGTTAAAGACTAATTGAGATATTTAGTTTATAAACATTTTAATTAAAGTTTGAATTGTTATGGTTGATTTTGAAAAAGATTGTTGAACTCTGGTTAGATTCGAATTCAGGTTTGAGTTTCACAAGAAAGAGTTCATAGGGTAAGCTTTCAGATAGTGGTGAGTTACGATGCACATCATTAAGGCAACCACATTCCTAGTTTGTTCTAACTAGCTCAAATTTGATTAGGGGTTGCTACGGAAAAATCAACTAGGTCTAGTGCACCATGTAGAACACATATCTATTCTAAGTTAAGCAGAAAATTAAATCTAAACCTAAGCATGCATATTCAATCAATCAAGTAGGGTGAACAATTTTTCTATTTGTTCCGCCTGAGTCATAGCTTAGATATGGTTTATCTAAGAGATGGATCTAATTCTTAGGGATCCAAAACTAATCTGGTTCAATTTATTTAGTTAAACATGATTTAGGAGCCTTGCTTGGACTTAATTTCTAATGTTTTGATTAAGTAAAGATAAATAAAATTTGTTGGTTGTGTTTACTTCGTAACTGAGTCTAAATGTCACGTTCAAAGAGTATACTTGTCCACCAAACTGGACGATACCCCCTAGTGGCAATATGAGAAATAATCGATATCAAACCAATAAGAGACAAAATAAAACCAACACAACATCGATGCAATGTAAAATCACAACTCATAACATATGACGCATATATGTATGCATGAACATGTGAACATATTAACTAATTAAAAATATAACCAACGACATAAACATTCGATACATAAAGTAAACCAAAAGTACAAGCAGCGGAATGTAAACCAGTAACTAAAATAAAATACAAACTCGAGTGGAGCAGATAGCCGAGACCTTTGAGCGACATGACATATCATCTACCTGCTAACCTGGAAACAAAAGGAAAAGCAAGGAGAAGTGAGTATAACATACTCAACATGTATAAGAAGATAGTGCATGGTACTAAATATAAGAAGATCAAAGGATATAGTCTCAGATAAAATACTTACTAAAAAGTTAGGAGTATCAAAAGAATAATCTGTTAACCAAAAGCATAATCAATAACATGACACCCAGTAACCTGCTCAACTAGGTATAACCAATAAATCGAGAGTACCTACAGTATATCCCAACCTGCACAAACAAATACATGACCGACTTGTAGCAAGCATAAAATAAGCACCGACTACAGGAGAACTTTCTACCATGGATGGTCCCATAGGCAGTTAGGGTAAGCAAATAATAAGCACTGACTACAGGAGAACACTCTACAATGAATGGTCCCATGAGCAATTAAGGTAAGTAAATAGTCATTGTCTGCTAGTGAACTCGATTCCATGAATGATCACATGGGCATACAATGTATATATATAGTTATCTAGCTACGGACTGCACGCAACCCGCTACCATAAATGATCTCATGGGCAATCATATGTATCATGATCATTAACGACTCTTTCTACCATGAATGTGAGACAATGGTCGATCGGATATATCAACGATCGCTAATGACTCTCTCAAACATGAATGGAAGATAATTATCGATAAAGCATAACAATGTAAGTCTAACCTCACTAGCGTTTAGGCATGAACCTAAATAACAAACAAAGCCTAGTAGGGTATTCGATACCCTACACTACGGTATGACCTTAGTAATGTATAGGCCTGAGCCTAAATAATGAACAAGGATCAAGTAAGATATTCGACATCCTACATTACGATATGATCCTACTAATACATAGGCATGCATCAAGATGATAACTTAGTTCAATATTTTACAGCTATGCTACGGTGTAGTAACACTAGCATAATAATACGAGTATAAAATGGTCATACATAGCATAAATAATAACGAGACTGCATAGATATCAAAATAAATCATCATACAAAATCAAGCAACAAATGATCAATCTCGAGAAGCAAAAGCGAATATAGTCAAGATAAATACAATTATCAAACAGAATAAATCAGGCACCAAGGTCAATAAACTATACAAGCAAGGCAAGAAAGTACTTCTAAAAAAACAATTGAGCTTCAATTAACCTAATAATTAACCTATCAATTAATAATTAAATAGTTAATTAATCTAACTCTAATTAATTAACCAATCAACTTCTAATTAAAACCTCTCCTTATCGTCGGTTTCATCTCCGATGGCATTGGCTGCTCGATGGATGGAGGCTCAGGAGTGGCAACCCATGGCCAATGGTGATGATTGTCGGGGCTGGAGCTGCCTGCGGAGGCTCCGGTGGGGTGGCCGGTGCACAGGAAGGGTGTGCGGTGGCGGCATGCGTATGATGGTAGTTGGGAGACGCAGCCTTGGCAGTTGTGTGCGGCGGTGACGTCGTCACATGGTGGAACATCGACAACTGCTAGGTTGGCGTCAGGAGATGCGGCGTCGCCGGAGGTGTGACGCAATGTCATTTTGGACGGTGTTGCGGTGTCAGATATCTCTGCGGAACAATGCCTCATGCACGCGAAGGAAGAGATGCAACGGGTGGCCTAGTTTCTACCTGCCACTAGAGACTATGGTGGGGCAACAATGCACGGCGCCGACGATAGGGACAGCGACGACTCAAGGTGGGATGGCACGGCTGACCTGTGGTGACGTGTGAGCATCCGATCATTGGCAGAGGAGTGGATGTCTGTCGAGAAATGGTAGACTAGCAACATTGGCACACCCTAACGGAAGGGTTGCGCCGACGATCAGCGCGGGCGTGGTGAAGGGCGAGGTGTTCGCAACCGGAGGAAAGAAGAGAATTAAAGCTTAGGTTTAGAAATTTAAAACCTAAATTTATATTTCAATCAACTTCCACCTTAATTCGGTATTTTTTATACATGTTTATCCTTATTTGTTTATTCCTATAAAATCCAAAATGACACATTTAAAATCTAAAAAAAATTATATAAATTCATATAAACGTATTTCCTGAGTAATAATTAATTATATTATTTTTATTTTCCTAAATAAATTCAATTAAACCAAGCTTAATAGTTTTAAATCATTATCCTCCACGATATTAAATATATATATTTCATTATATTTAAAATATATATTGGGTATATTACATTCTCCCCCAAATGTACTACCAAATTGTAATACTAATGTATTCTCATCTTAGAATGCCAACTAAGCAGGACCCCTATATTAGTCCATTATAATGCTGTGGAAAGTTCCCTAACGGTTAAGAAATAAGATTTTCTTATAATTATATGATAATTTATGGTAGAGTAAATAATAATTACTCGGTGGTTTATGCCCCATCGTGCTTTTGTCATACCCACATTACCATCTAGCTAACTGTTGTGGGTCAAACTCATTAGGTGTAAATGATCTCCGAATGCCTTCGATGCCCATCTCGCATGCTCGAAGTAAATTCTCCAATTAGTGAATGGTACGCTCCATCTGTCTACCGCAATTCTGCACAAAATGAAGTTACGTATACAAGACTCGTTGGAAACTCTGTAAAGTGATCCTAAGAGTCAGTCTAAAATATCAATAAGAAATAGATGCACTTAAAAGTCCGTTAATTGTACTAGGTTTGATGGATTATTCATCCTACTGTACCTTCAAAGATTTTCCTCATCAAGTTGATAAACCTTAGCCACAAACAGATCGATTAAGGGGATGATTGGGATAAGATAATATTCGTTCCAAGGTTGTGAAAAATCTCCCTTCCCAACATGCAGTTGGCGAAAGGATAGGTCTCTAAGATAAAGCAGCTACAAGCAACACATATTATTGTGCAAAAATACCAATCCCATCAAACCTTATTTCGTGTAATTAGTTGCCTGCTCAGTAGCTTTATGACAGTTGAGGCAGGAAAGAATAATGCTTCACATCTGAATAATATTTCCCATGACACACCTGGAATTCATTCTGTGAAAATCTTCCAACTTTACCCAGCTGGTGTTGAATGATGCAACACTTCTTTGATTGCATAGGCTTGTGTTTTGTAAGACATGTTATAGTGATTCACAAGTGCAAGCAATAATACAATATATGGTTTTCTATCGTCACTTGCACAATCCCAACAGTCCTTTGTGGCCAATGTTTGAAGGATCATCATAACCATTGACCTTAATATGCCCCTAATTGCGTAGATCATTATACTAGATTGACTTTTTGCCAACAACTTAATTCTTCTCAATTCGGCAATCCTATTACCAAGTGGAGGGAGAAAATTGCCTTGTATCATTCTGAGTGCATAACTACACTTCCTAGTAGCTAATCCTTTAGAAATTGGTTTGACCATTACCACTCCTGTCAAGTTGAAACTTTAAGACACCATTTTTCCTGTAAATGAATCATTTTGATATTCATAGCAATGTGCCCACGTCCAACCTAGTGGCTTCCTTTGTGGTTGACGTCAGAAGAAGAGACAAATTGATAAATTATCTATATGTACAAGGAAACCCAACTCTTAAGATGGTGTACCAAAGCATTTATAATGTGCATGACAAATAACCTCCTTATATACTGTTCCGGCGAAGAACTATATGGAGGCCGGAGCCGACGAGACAACCGAAAAGGACGACGTGGAAGATGATGAGGAAGCGAGAGT
>JBBPFQ010000113.1:8733576-8749098 GCA_037974815.1 Kaempferia elegans | reverse complement strand
AGAAATAGTAGGGGCTAGGGTTTGGGGTTGGTAAAGTGAAGAACCAGTTGAGAGTCCTACCTTAGGTCACCGGTGCACTAACTGTCGGAGGGAAGAGGAGCACCATCACCACTCACCAGAGAAGGTTAGAAGCGTTTGGGGTTTGGAGAAGAAATCGTGAGTTAGGGCAAGCAGTCGAATGGATTTCAAAATACACGGGTTGACTTTAAAAATTCGTTTGACACCAAATTTAATTAGTCAAATTTCACTAATATTTAAATCAGTCGATTGATATTTAGTTCAGTCAAATTGATTAACAAATCGATTCAAGTATCAAAATAATCAATTCAATTGGAATACATTTAATTCGACTAACATGACATGTCAGTTAATTGTTTCAGTTTTTGAATTGAACATAGACAAATTGATTCGATTGATATCATAAATCAGCCGGTTGATTTAGTTTCTGAAGTAAATATAGACGAATCAATTTGATTGACATGAGAAATTATTCGACTATTGTAGTGTAGTTTCTGAAATAAACAAAGATGAATCGTTTTGATTGATATGAGAAATCAATCAACTGCTTCAGTTTTTGAAGTAAATAGAAACGAATTGATTTTACTAATATGAGAAATTAGTCATCTGTTTCAATTTCTAAAGTTAACAAAGATGAATTGATTTTGTTGTAGTCAACTATTTCAGTTTCTGAATTGAATAAAGATGAATCGATTCAACTGATATGAGAAATTATTAGATTGTTGTAGTTTTTGAAGTAAATAATTAAAGAAAAATCAATTCGACTATTTAAGTTTTTGAAGTTAACAGATATAAGTTGATTAGACTGATATGAGAAATCAGTCATCTGTTTTAGTTTCTAAAGTTAATAGAGATGAATTAATTCAACTGATAATACCATCTATTCGACTGAACACTATATCATTCGACTGAATGATAAATAAATTCGATTGATTGATAAATGATGTTAAAACCCAAATATAAATTGATACGACGACTATAATCACTCAAACATGTCATATTTGAGATCCTTTATCCCTTCTCTTTCTTAAGATATGAAATTTTTAATTTTCATAGTTGCTAAAATCCATCAGCTGGTTTTGACCAAAAGCATCCACTATATCCTGTATAGACATATGCACACCTAAGGAGGAGGGTGACTATGGACTAAGAAACCTCACGGTTTGGAATAGAACATTCATATTATATGTTCTATTCTCCCACTTCCTTATACAATCATAGACATGATACATGAAATTTATCATTGATTCATGTGGTCCTTGTTATAAAGTTGTGGTACCAAGCACACACTTTTAGTAGAAGTAGAAATGAGAATTAAAGAAGATAATGACCACCAAGTATTTACGTGAAAAAAGCTTCAATCAAATTGAAGCTAAAAAACCATGGGTAAACTATAGAATAATCTCATTATAACAAAGGATTAAAACATCTCTGCTATCTCGAGGTGCAATGACAAGAGAAAAGATAAAATATTTTGGAGAAGCATTGTCTACACCTGATTCTCTCTAATAATCTCACGCTCTCTCTGTTTCTTTACAATGCAAAGTGAGTGATTTGTTGCCCTGAACACTTGGGATGATATTTGAAATCTGATCTACCTGCAAATTATCGTAGCATTCTTGAGAAAAATTCTATGCAAAACCCAAACAAGCAGGGTGATAGGGGATCTCCTTGCCTCAACCCTCTGGCTCCTTTAAAGTGCTCATAGATTCTCCCATTCAATGTTATTGAGAAAGATGGCGTAGTTATACATTCCGTAATCTATGAGACAAAACGTGTAGGGAAACCTAGACCATTCTGTGCATCCTGAATGAAATCCTAATGAACTAAGTGAAAAGCTTTCTAGAGGTTTATTTTAAGGACACATCTCAGGGAGATCTTCTTCTTCCTTGTGTATCTTCTCAACAATTCTTGAGCCATGTGTATGTTACGGCTATGGATCTGTTCTTTACAAATGTGGTTTTGGCTGAATGCAGCATGTCTCCTGCAATGGTTGATATTCTTCCTGCTAGTATTTTTTTAGATGTTACACATTGCAACAGGCTGTGGCAGCGTGAGTAGATTTGGGGATCAAAACAATGAAGGTTTGATTACATTCCTTCAATAATTTTCCAGTTTGGAAAATTTTCAGGACCATTGCAGTGAAATCATTTTGTACTGTCCAATCCGGTTTGTAGAATTTCGCTCCAAAGAGATCAGGTCCTGAGGCTTGATTGTCTCACCTATACTGAATAAGGCTTGCTTAACTTCTTCTTGGGTAATTGGTTGGATGAGTTGAGCACAATGATCTAAAGTGACTACTCTCCCTTGACTGAAAATAGAAGTTGGAACTACTCTGTTGCTTGTTGTCCCTGACAAATTTTGGCAATGCTGAACAAACTCTGACACAACTTCTGCCAGATGGTTGTGAGCTCTCTTTGCTTCTTTGAAGTACCACTATATTATTTCGTTTATTGTTTCACTTCACTAAAGAATGGAAGAAGCTGGTGTTCTTATCTACTGCTTTGAAATATAATGATTTGGCATACTGTGAATAAAAGGAGAATTCAACTCCATTCGGCCTTGTAGCCTGCTTGACTAGTTCTGATGGCCTTCAACCATTCTGCCACTTGTTAGACTAGATAGCTCGGCATCCTCTAAAGATTCTTTAACACACTGAGCACAGGCAGAGATGTGTGAAAATTGATGTTTGGTCAAAGCAGTGAACTGGGGTTTCAATAGTTACAGCTTCTTCTTGAACTAGTACTGTTCTTGCCAATTATGTGGGTGCCCCATGTGTCTTCTACAATTTACAAGAAGCTATCATGTGATGCCCACATATTTTAGAATTATGTGGGTGTCCCATGTGTCACTGTAATTAAATTTTGAGATTCATTGTGCAGTAGTTATCGAGTTTAGAAACGTTTTAATCATGAATTACTTGGACAATAGTTATGAGCAGCTATCTGACCATTTAATTTTATTCAGTTATCAAGTGCATCCACTGTTGATTATGGATATAACTGATCTACATGCTCTGCAGTGCATCATCTTTATAGTAAATCTTCCTCAGCTTACGTTTGTACCCCTTCCATCTTTCCTTAATTTTGTTTGTGACACTTCCTCAAGTACCGTGATCTTGTGGATTATAAATTTATTGATCTCCCAGACACTCCTATAAGAATTCATATATAGGACTAGAAAGATGCATACCAAGAGATGATGTTTAGTTTGAAGGGTCGGATTGATTGGAGTTCCTTCTCTTTGCAGATTTCCAGAATGCTACAAACAAATTATAAGCCCTTGGGGAATACAACTCAAAGGGAATAATGGCGAACAGGAGGCAAGGATGTAAGGATCCCTGATTATATCAATGTTCAGGTTAATGGTTTTTATTTTGATGTTCATGTTGAAGTTATATCCACAGCTAAAATCCCCAACAAGAAAGATTAATTTCAGTGTAAAGAAAAAAATACTTCTTTCCCTCAAAGCTGAGGACCTCTGGTGATGCCATGGTTGTCAACAAAGTTGGTGGTGAAGAAGAGAGGGAAGTTTTCAGAAACATATAGTGAACTGAATGAATCAGAAAGCTAATGAGGCTTTCAATTTTGACGTATCAACTATGTCAAAAATGATAGGTTGGGAGTTGGAGATGATCTGCCCTGCTGGGCAAGATAATTCTGATAGGCCCATGGATTGTGGCTTTGAGTGGGATGTAGAGCTAAGTTTACATGAAAAGGGAATGGCAAAGAGAAGGAACCGATGCAGACAAGAGGAAGGAAATGATTGGTGAAGGGATATCTGCAGATGGTGCAGGCAAAAAACCAAACAGACAGCTCAGGATATGTATGACCTTTGGAAATTATTTTGAAAACACAGGCCTTCAAGATCATCGAATAAGAAAATTTGCAACAATATTGCTTAGATCTGAATAAGAAAAGACTTAACACAGACAAGATGTTCAGAAATTTAAAAACAATAAATAATATATATATAATAAAAGGACAATTTTCTATATACAAAGTACAAACAACACATGTTAAGAGTGGTCTATTGTTGGTGAAAGGCAACAAACGAGACATGAGTAAATTAATAGCTAAGCCAAGCCATGCCAAGCCAAGTGAGAATTCAGAATTGAAGTTAAAGCCAAAGATCAACTTGGCATCCGCACCATCTTCGTCTAGCCGAACACTGAAAACAGACATCGAGTAGAGATTTCCAACCTCACTTAACAACCCTCAGGTGACTTCAAAACCCCCGAAACAGAGAGATAACATTCACAAGTAACTTTCCTACTGACTCTCCCAATAAGAAAATTCGCCCTGTTAAAGGATGGAGACGAAATGGTCCCTCGCAGATTCTCGACGCAGAAACTTTCATCCCGAATCCCAATCATGGGCTGGAATATGAAGGAAACGACAAGGATTGGAAATGAGCCGCCATCCTGCTCCAAACATGTCCAAGACACTGAGTTAAGCATCTCTCAATCCAATCAGCCAGCAATGCACAAGGCAGGCGAACGTAAACAATTAAAACTTTTTCGGTTCTTGTTTCATTTTGGAAACATTTACAGTGAATTGGAGAATGGACTCCGACGTCAATCACACTCTCACAGTGTCCTCCCGATTGGCATCAAGCAGAGCTGCGAGATCCGGAGCCATCATGGCACCCTTTTTGGCGCAAGTAAACAGGGGAGAGCCAGTACTGTCAGAGAATGGACCAGATTCCCCTTGTCCATGGACCATGCATGGCTGCTGCTTTATTCTCAACTTTCTATATCTGCGTCCGTCGAGCATATGGCACGAGTCGATGAGGGGGAATGAGGCCATTAATTAATCAAATAACTGATGATGCTGAAGCAGAGAGAGTTTATGATTACTCGATCCATCGCTCACTCTCGTTCCCCTGCTGCTTTACCAAATGCCTTGGGTTCTTTCTCCTTTACTCCTCTGCTTTTCAACTTTGTCGTCGCACCGCATGCATGGTGATCACTGGAAAGTGAAGTGAGCAGTTCAACGTCCAATATAATACCACATCATTTTGTTCCTCCTGGAGTTACTAAATAGAGGAGTCGCTTCGTCAGTACGCAATTCTTCCCATTTGTTTTCAAGCTTCAACCTCTTTAATTAGCCACTGTCTAATCTAGTTTAATTTAAAAGCGCAAGGGAATAAGTTGAAAGATTAATTAATTTAAGAATGAGTATTTTAGTTTTATACAAAGTCAAACCATTGATTCCGTAACGCCTCCATTATGGTGGTATAACTAATAATACTTTTATTTTTCCAAAAAGAAAATAATGGCTTTATTGATTATAAATGAAAAATAGAGGAAAAGAATTCGAGACAAGATTTTGCCTTTTGGCATAATTTTGCCTCCTTGTTTGACCTATTTATGGCATCCCTTCGTTTTGTTTTGTTTTGTTTTGTTCTCTAGAACATGCCATATGATAGCATAATCATGGTATATATCCCTCCCTACTCTCTGTGTCTAAACCCTAAACCTAGCTAAATGCTTTAACCTTAAGCAGCCTATCTTTTTATCATTATTTAAGCATACGTGGGAGACACTTGATATTGGTTTTAGCATAATAAGTGTTACAAATGGATTCTGCAAAGTTAGTTATTTGATTAATACTATAGTACCTAGCTCTATTGTCCCACTAAATCATCATTCGAATATATAGCAATATGAATTTTCCTTTAGATTTCGCATTCATGTAAAATTGTTCCTACCATTAGTAAAATCATCACACCAATATTAACATAGAAACATATGTTCCAAATCCAAGGTTCTCAACGAATTAAAGACGATCATATAGAAAAACACTCCAATTTTTACATTCAACCTTCATAGGTTGGGCAAGTAGCAACAAATGAACAAAGAAATAATTATAAATTTCGGTCTATTTGCAAGATCTCTACCCTATCAAATTTGCATGCCTTTAGTCAAATAGAGGAGGAAGAAGTAAAGTATCGTTGATATATGCAATTTCTACGTTTGGCTGTACTTTAATATTGATATATAAGATGAAGGTGCACTGATCAAGTTGCTTCGCCAAAGAATGTAATTTTTCATTTGATAAAGTAACTTTTGAGATGTTGAGCTGTATATGTATATATGTTCCATATTGTTTGCACATGTAGCCCGGCTTCATGTGAATCATTTGTTGTGTTGGACCATCCTTGTGATTCATATATGTGCTTTCGGATTATACGGTGACTAATGAGAAATTTTCATAGGACCGGAGATCGGATACCTCTAAGTGAATAAAAGATATAAATACCTGAACATCTGGGCTTAATGCACCTCGGTGAGAAGATAAATAAAAGGATGAGTTTTTCAAACAACGAGAATTCGATTCCAACAATAGCACTGGTCACTTAAGAATAAAAATGAAGAATAATAACCCTGAAGAATAATTTTGATGGCTCATTTGGGCTTTTTCTAAATTTAACTAATAGTAATTTTGATGGGACCCAAGAATAAAAATGTCTCTAAATTCTTTACACCTATTCTGTCAGAGACAGCAGACAAGAGATACATTAATGAAGTCATGAAAATACAGTTGGAACACAAACTGTTTTTTTATTATTAATAATATTATATAAAATTTCCATTAAATGCGAAAATAGCACAGAGTGAACCAGACGAATATATCACTCTCTTCCCCACTCACTCCATATCAAACGCATTAATACTAATTAATTACTTATTAGGCCCATAAAGACTAAGTTAATGATGCACATTATACTTATATATCAAACTTAATTACGAAGATTTATGTCAGATTGTGGGCATGCAGCTGACTGAGATCAAGAGGATGTGGCAATGCAACAGGGCTCCCAGAAGAAGAGTTGCCGCCGGAGCTGGCTGCACCGCCTCATGCTGCGCAGCATTGCGTCGCGGTTTCCCCGCTTGGACGTGAAAAGCAGGGTGTTATCCAGCTGCGCATCTCCGGGCACCGGCCTCGCCCCGTCCCTCATGAGCTCGTTGCGGGCGCTGAGGGTGGAGGCTGCCACCACCGCGGCAGCGGCGGTGGCTGTCGTCGGCCTCTTAGGCGAACTTTGTGGTTGGATCAGATCGGCGGCAGTGTTGTTGGACTCTTCGTCGGGCGTGCCGCTGACGAACTTGTTGATGACGAGCGAAGATCGGAGGACCTTCTTGGTGCTGCCGCTGCTCTGTTGCTGCGGTTGTGTGCTCACTTTGACCTCCACCGTGGTTCCTCTGTCCACCACTTCCACTTCCTCTTCTTCTTCTTCATCGTCCTCCTCCTCCTCCTCTGATTCCACTTCTTTTTCTCGTTCAAACTCAGGAAACTCCACCGCTCTGTTTTCTTCAATTTGATAGCCGGATCTCGCACCATCGACGGAGGCATCCACAAAGCAGAGGACTAGGCGGCCACCCTCACGCTGCGCGTGGAGGTAATTCCGGGATGGCACGGCCACAGCCTCGACCACAAGGCGACCGTCGCGGCGGTGAGGCCTCATGTGGAGGCACGGACCATCACGGCGAGAGATGGACGGAAGCGGAGGCGGGAAAGACCTCGGCAACAGGCGAACAGAGGAACAATGGTAGTTCACCTTCGTCATCTCCTTCGCTCGGCGTCGTAAGAACAGACCCTCCTCTGTTTCTTCCACGACCACGACCTTCTCCTCCACACAGTCATACTTCTTGCTCTCTTCGTCTCTCTCCATCTCGACGCAGTCAAACTCGTGGTCGGAGAGCTTGTCGGAGCCGGTCTCCGACCCGAGTCCCTCGGTGCATATCTGAAGGCTCTTCAGGCTCATCGAGCTGGAGGATCGCCGCACCAGGGGGTGAACGTAAGGCTCGTCCACCGGTACATCGGCCGCCTTCTCCGACTCGACTGCGTTCCCTACGCTCAACTGCGCTGGCCGCTCATCGTATGCGTCGTCATTGAATTTATCCACTGGCGTTCGCAGGTACTTCTCATAGTCATGAAAGGGAGTTTGCTTCACAGCCACCGTCATCTTTAATTATACATTCAAAGTCACAAACGTTAATCCAGTACTAAAAATTAAGCAAGAGAGAAAATTTTGAGATAAATTGGATTACATTTAAACAAGACTGGAATTAATTAGCTCTCGGTTGCAAGGAATTAACAGAGAGGAGGTGTTCTTCTCGATCGGTCCACCAGCAAACCCTCTTCTCCAAGACAGCTCTCAAAAGCAGCAAGGCAGCTGGCTTGAGATCTTTCCCGGAGGAAGAGAGGTTTACTGATGATGAATGAGGAGAGGAGAGGAGAGGTGGGTATTTGTAGACGAAGGAAAGCCATGCTTTTCTACCCTATGCTCCGGCCTCACTCTTGCTCTGCTTTGGAAGCTTTTCGGCCGCCCAGGGCTCCACCATCACTCGTCTTTATATATATATATAAATATTGCTCCATTTAATTTATGCCCGCCTTTTGTTTCTCCATCACTCGTCATTAATTCTTAGTCCGGCCATTAAACTAAACTGAATGCATGCATGAATGTTTGCTTAAAGAAAGAAGCTTCCAAAGCTCACCACTGTTCCTGCACTCGGAATGCACACTCAGTACTCTATGTCCGCTGCAATTAAATAACTAAGTTTGGGGTATAAAAAAGAGGAGTAGAGGATTCCTCCCTCCGTCAGCACTTCTTTTTCATCTCACTGTCTATGGATCCGAATAGCTCGTAAATCACTCCTTTTTCTTCAGCCAACTCTCGGTGGAGCCCCTCCCCCTGAGCAAAATAGATGCCATTCTTTACGGCAAAAGCGACGCTTTAATTTTCCACACGGAAGCACTGCGCGGTGGTTAGCAGTAATGTGCATTAGGCTCAACGAGCCACGTCGAGCCACGTGCATGGGGCGTAACCGGGAGGACATGTCGTCGTCAGGAGGAGTCACTGGAATATTAGCCAGCGTGGAGAGATGAAGGCCGTGGGATGAGGAAGGAGGGAGGGCATCGCATCGGGCGGTGCTAGCTTGGAATCCTCTGCCCTTTTGGTTCGGTAAGTGGATAAAGAAGGATAATTTTGATGATAAAGAAGAAGCTAAATGGTGAAAAGGAAAAGAGAGTGCATTCTATTCTATCGATTCTATTGAAGTGGTCATGGTTTGATCATTTGAAAGATTCTTAATTTGAACTGATCTTATTTGCAGTGTTACACTGATTGCTATTTTTTAACGGGAGTTCCTGTTGATGACCTACCAGAGTTATTACGAGAGCTAATAGTTTTTTTAGCTAGTATTAGGTATTCGGACCAATTAATCCTGGAGATCAAGATTTTCATACAACGACCACTAGGATAAATCTATAAATCTTAAAATGCTTACATTTCAACAGAGAAAATAGCTTACAGTGCATCATACATTGTAATTAAAATCAAATCGTAAATATTTAAAAGACTGAATGAGCATGTTACCGTTGGTTAGAATTTAACGATGGATAACTTGATTAACGTTGATTATTCCACTTATCACATTAGGGTAATTTTCAAAATGCTCTAATATTTATTATTATCATTTAGAAAGTTTCTCAATGATGAGGGAATGAGAAAAATAGTGGGTATTTGTAGACGAAGGAAAGTCATGGCCCTCTGCGCCTCACTCTTGCGCTGCTTTGGAAGCTTTCGGGCCATTTAAATTAAAATTATTAACTATCTCATACACTTAGTATTTTATGAAGTTTATAATTATTCCAACAACATAAAATTAGCAAACCAAATTTGATCTGGCAAATTTCATGCCCTCACAAAGTTTAACCTACGGCACAGATATTCCATCCGTCACATGGTCATCCAATTGAGGCTTAGGCTCCAAATCAATGAATTGATTGGATTTACTAGCAAGATGTGAGATGCTGACTCTTCCTTGCCGCTTGATGTAATCTGCCACAGCTTGCATCTCCTCGGGTGATATGTAGATATACTTACCACGGTCATCCATCACACCCGATAACCTCCCTATACACGCAAGAAAAAATATATATATTTCCATAGCAGGAAAAAAGAAAAGTTAGTCATAGATTCATCTAATAATATAAATTATTAGAATACAGTGCTGGAGATGTGAGTTCCTCTAATAATATAGCATTATAGAAAGGGTAAAATATAGTGCTGGAGGTGTTAGCTCTCAGGCATGGAAAAGTTACAAACAATCAGAGAAAGTAGGGTGGAATGAAATAGACAACTCCCTCTCCATGGTTCCCATTTCAATATTTGGATGGATCATTTTTGAAAAAAAAAAACCATTGTTTTAAGAGAGAGAATTATGTATTCTACTTGTACCCAAATGAAAAGGGGGGAGGGAGAGGTACATACCCGTGTTCTCCAACGAAATTATGCGGTTGATGCAATCCTACAGAAGTATCATACAATTAGATATCTAGAAGAAATAACCATGGAAACAATCAAAGCTGAAGAATAAGCATCTCAGTAATGCTCTCAAGCAACTGTAGCATAGGAGAGCAAACCCTCGAACATAATCAAAATTAAACTAATCAAATAGGAAAATGAATGGACGTGGTAGGAATGCATCATGGGTTAATGATATATGACGAGAAGAGTCCTTTGCTAACATACATATAATCAGCAGATCGTACCTGAAATGTAGAAGCCATTTGAATTCAATACCTCAATTGTCGTGTTTTCACCATTAACACAGGCATAAAAAAAAAGCAAGGCAAATCAGCATTATAACTTCTGACGACTATACGAATAGAACAAAGTCGATAGGCACGCCGCGCTTGTCCCAGATAACTATATTGAGTTTATATGTATTCGTGTTGTGTGTCATTTATTCAATGAGTTAAACAGTTTCAATTACTGTCCCTGTACTGGATCTTTGCATTTGTCAGCCCGTCAAGTGAGTCAGTGGCACATACCAAACAACTAATTAATATGAAAAAAACATTAACCTGAGGCACCAAAGTAGCCATTTCAAAACCCATGGGTCTAGGCCATGATGTAGGTTCAACTCAATCTCGTAAAGGCCAGATCTAACTCTATGATGATCATGCCTTGCTGAATCCTGGAATTACACAAACATATATATTGACACTTATAGACCTAACGACCTTGATATAGAATTTTCTACATGATTGTGATAGTTGCAAACTCCAGTGATCAAGTAATATCAGGCATGAAATAGACCACTCTTTACATTGCCAAAGAAAAAGGATAAGGAGAGAGAGACAATAACACAATCAGTAAACATGCAGCTTTTGGGGGTCCGATTCCGTTACATAAAATTCTATTCTTTTAGGAGATATACCTGGGTTCGCAGCTTGAATTCTGCAGCCAGATCTTCTAGAGGTACACATTTCTGGTTCTGAAACGGTATAAAACAATATTAAAATACCACTTCACCTGTGTAAAAGACTTGCAATTCTTACAAAACCCCATTAATGGCCTTGAATGTTTTGAATATCTAGTATATCCAAGCAATAGAAATTGCATATCTAAGCAATACACACTAAATAAAGAAATGAATAACAAATACCATATCAAATCTTGCTAGAACTGCTCATTTTTTATCAAAAGTCTGTGAACTTTTTGATGCAAACATAACAAACAATAAATCTACAAGCACAAGCAATCAAGACCATATAACAGTCTAGCAACAATTTTATTCCTAGCATATGTGTGAACCCTTAAAGCAACCTTAATTTCTTTCTCTGTAAGATTCACACTTGTACTTGGGAGAAGAACACAAACTAATTAAATGACTACATTAACACTAACTACCCAACTTTGTCAATACCATTGCATTTATAGATGCAAACTACTTTTATTTGAAATTTCGTTTTATTAGTTTTGGGAGTCTTACAAAATTCCTTCACCTTGGTATTACATAGTAGAAAACCAAGCTAAAAAGGGCTAAGAAGATGCATTGAGCTTCTTTTCCTTGTTGTAACTAGGGATTCCATATAATTATGATATTAAAAGGCTAGCCTGTGATGTGAATATTGTGTTTTCTTTTCATATTAATTAAGCAGCAACTCAGATTGTGAAAGACATCTCTACATGAGGACAAAAGCAATCCAAATAATTTCTTAGTTATAACACAATGTAATGAAATTAGACAAGAGACGTCACTCAGTTATGAAATGCTTACCATGATGTATTCTACAAAAGTAGAAAGCAAATTTTGGTTGTCATCTTGCATCACATTCTCAGTTGTACCCTCAGCATCAACAGAAAATTCTCCTTTCCACTTTTCAAACTCCAAAACTGCAGTTTCTTCCTCTTTGGCTCTTCGAGCCATGGCTTCTTCTTCCTATATCAATTTATCTGCTTTATAACAGAGATAAAATGGTCCCTTGACAAAATGATTAAAAAAAAAAAATCAAAGTCATCAACCATCAAGCGTTCTTGTGCTTCACGCTCTTCGTCCTTCCTCCTCTGCATTTCAGCATAACGATCTTGCTTCTTTTGTCTTGATTCACGCCCGACATCCTCAGCCTGATACAGTTGATAAATTTGAAAAGAAACACTTAGGTTTGGAAGCTGAGAAATAAAAATGCAAGAAAATATATGAACAGTAGTTCACTTGTCGCTGTGCTTCCCGCTCTTGTTTCTTCTTTTCTTTTTTCTTTGATGCTTTAGTGACATGATCAGCTTCCAGAATCTCTTCATCACTTTGAACAAGAACTTCTGAATATAAAACTATTTAGCACATTTCTAATTTATTCCTTAGAAAACAAGAAAGACTGGAAGTTAAGTAAAAAAGCTTGCAGTTTAGGTGCAGCTAAAATTTAAAACTCTCAACAGAGTGGATTGTCATTTAAAATATAACACTCTGAGTACATTTTGTACTTTCACCACAATCAATGTGCAAAATACAAGATTCATGTAGCATATAACTTTTGTCTACAGTGCCAAACTTTAACATATTTTTCATGTGGCACATTACTTCTGAAGTGGCACAAAAGAACAGACACAATCAATTAATTTCATTGTGTGAAATTTATCTAAAATTGTAGTAAGAAAATAGAGATAAGATTAAGTCATTAGTAAATACAGAGTACTTGGCCTATGTTGTGGGTAATTACGTTTCAGCAAAGTACCAAGTAACATCATAAACAGGAAGCTACTATACTTAGCTCTTTAGACTATCACCTAGCCAAAATGAAGAACATTTACCCTCACATTGTCTTCTCTATGTTGTTCAGTGGACCTCTGCTGGCAGTAAGTACGATGGTGAAGGAAAAATAATAAATAGGTGATTATCCCACAAAATGACAGACTTCTGGAAGTTATGAAGTAAATGATGTTAAAAAAGGTAATCACCACTATTCAAAATAAGAAAAATATACAAATGTATTGGCCAACCAAGCCACCCATGGAGAAAAATAACCTTATAGGCCTATCATGTAGGTAGTAACCACGTTTAGTTGAAGTACAATCTTACTAACGAACCAAGTTACATCAAATAATTGAGATATTGAAGATATAACTGATCAACAAGATTTAGTATAATTATGAGCCTACTATGCCACCCACTTAACAACCATCAGTTGAAGAATTCATGTATTAACTGATTTATTTGGGATTTTATAACACAAAACCAGCTATGTCAACCAATCACCAAGTATATCATTACTAAAAAAAAGTTATATCATTACTAATCGGTTGTGCCAAAGGATTATTATAATTGCATGACTAACATCAAGTGAGGGTGAAAACTCTTCACTTTCGCTTAGTATCCCTGATGGGCTAACCCCATGCAAAAATTTGTGGAAGAGATTACATAAAGACAAAGCCAATAGCTTGTAGTTTGAGCCGAATTTAGTATTACAAACAAATGTTGCCAATTATCGCAACAAATTGAATAGTTATGTTGAAGATTTCACAGAAAGGTGGTAGGATTATGGTAATACTTATTAGGGACCCATTTACTCCGATTAAATGACATGTTTAGGGTTTAGGACAAAGCTATTTTGTTGGACTACAGAGGGGGTTGAGCCAACCAGGCCACCTCCTTACAGCCTATACAAGGCTAACGTTCTGCAAATTTAATGTCAAATGACTGTGATTAAGATTGTGTTGATAAGGGGTTCAGCCGATAAGAGACGATCCATTTATGAAATTATGTAGGATACTTCCAAGAAATATAATAGTTCAATGTTCAGGCAAAGTTACAGATTCCCAGTGGGCTAAAGCTACCAAAAAAACATCTTGTGACAATTAAATGGAGGCCTTATCAGTTATCACAAAGGTAATATCTCAATGGTCAAGTACTTTGCTACCAATAGATTGAGCACACAGGTCATCACCCACTTGAAACGTGGAAAACCTTCATGAAGTAGTAGCTCAATTTTTGGAACAGGAAAAGTACCTTAGATCATGGTTTAAAATCTCAAGCGGTATCACAGTTTCATATTATGACCGGTTTGATACGGTTTTAGTATCATATCATGCCAATATGATTTCAGTATTATATATATATATATATATATAATATATTAATTTTAATATATATTTTTTTAATGATAATAGTTGGATAGAAAGAAAAAAAATTATAAATATAAAAGATATTCGATCTTTTAATGGTTATGGGTATACTCATTTGGATATCCTATACCTGATGGGTATGGGCATGGAGGATATAGAATTCTACTCGAACCCGACCCATTATCGTCCCTATTCAAGTGGGATATTAATTTAATAATTTTTTAAGTTTAAAGAGACCTTTATCACTCTACAAGTTAATAATGCTAATTGTAAAATGTTACCATGAAACACTTTATTTATTTTTTTACTAAAATAATTGGGATTATTGTTGGATAAATTTAATGGGGGTGGCACGCAAACATGGAAAGGTGACAACTGCTGCAGCAGTTTATTTACCCCTCCCCCGTCTCCAAATGACTCCGGATGCCATGCTGCGCCAAGTCATCCATGGGCAAGACACACGCCAATTATTGCCAACTACCATCAAATCTAGAATCCATCATGCTATCCCTGGGTTATGGTGCAACGGTAAAAATATTTAATTGTCTCTCAGATATCCACGGTATTTATAAAGATTTTTTCTCTAAATGGGATTTGCAACTATGTTGGGTTTTTTGATCACCCGCCGCGAGTACTTCCCGATTTATCCTGGTTGCCGATGGGAAACTTCCGTGGGGCTAGACCGGCCAATGTTTGCAGAACCGCGATCATGCAGCCCAAATCGATCCAGGATCGTACAGAATCATGTTTTGCAGTAGGATCGTAGCAAGATCGGTAGGATCGGAACAGAATCGGTAGGATCGTAATAGGATCGGAGCAGAATCGGAGCAGGATCGTGGAAACTTTGAGAAGTTATAACTTTTGACTTGGATTGAATCACGGGACGTATAATATATCAAATCGAAACTCATTCAGAGATCTATAATTACCACCTAGCTTTAAATTCAAAAATATCATTTAAAGTCTTTTTTGGGCAAGATGATTTTATCTTTTTTTATTATCCTTTTTTTTAAATCTCGTGTAGAATTAGGATAGGATTTTTAGATTATTTAAACATAGGTTTAATTATTTTTTAGTTAGGTTTTAATC
>JBBPFQ010000113.1:8706364-8722470 GCA_037974815.1 Kaempferia elegans | reverse complement strand
AAATTGAAATTTTTCCTAAGAAAAAGGATATCGGACAAAGCTCAGATTTTACTACTACACTCCAAGTAATTGATCGTAAGTAACAAAACTCAATTTTATTTTTATGAAAAGCTAGATGCACTTCATAATCTACCCGAAGAAATCAAATATAAATGAACAAACTTAGATTTGCGAATACACACTACGAAGAGGCTTTGGAATACTCCAAACAATTCTCAGTCACTAAAGAAGACAGTTATTGTCATATAGAATTAACCGGAGGAGGAGATCAAATCCACATCCAACAAAAACAACACTATCTTAGCTTTGTTAACTTCACTTCATTATAGAATATCTTTAATTGAAAACAAGTTACTCATCCGAGAAAAACAACTTTGAAATACACAATCTACAGATGGGAAAACAAATGCTAACTAAGCTAGACAAAGACTTAGAGTCAACTTTCTTTAAGAAAAACAGTTCCTAAGACACCACCATTACTTATAAATTTTTTAACTTATACTAGACCTGATGAGAACTGAACCATTTATGGGATCCTCATAAACAATAAGACCAAGAGAAGTCAATAATACTTCCTGGTTAGACACTATTCTCACCCGAATAAATAGTATGTCTACCATTAGACCTCACTAGGAAATAATAGATATTGAGAAAGATTTAAATATTTTCTCCCATGAACAGCTAAATACACTAAATCCTAAAAAACTATACAGTCAAGGAATACTTAATTTTTCTACATCCCTATATTGACACTACAGACAAGAAGCCCTTCATCTCCTTGATGGAGGAGAAGTCAGACTTATTCTAATGTTTGAAGAAGCAACAAACACTCTTTACATTAGAAAACATCAGTGTTCTAAAACGTGGGCTAGGCAGCCGCCTAGGCGCTCGATAGTCGGCAACTGCACCGGAAAGGTGCTGGGCGGCTAGTCTTGTAAGGCGCTGGGCGTCGCAAAAATTTCATTTTTTTCTTTCGTTTAAAGCACTAAATCCTATCCTTCAACGTTCATCTGTCTCTCACGCCAGTTCAAGTACCTCTCGCCTCCTCTGGAAGCATTTGCTCGACAATAGGTAAGTTTTACATAATTTATTTTATGCAATTAATTTTTTTTTGCATCCAGCGATGCAGCGCCACTAGGATCGCAATATTTTTTTTTATTTTATTTATTATTTATTTAATTCAAACAATGCCTCACTTAAATGGGATAATTAAAATAGGTTTTTATTAATCCTAATTGAATTATCCCAATAAACTATATAAAATTATATTTAAAATTAAAAATTTCTAATAAATTTATTAATTTATTTATATTCTAATGATATTATATTTAAAATTAAAATCTTTTTATAAATTTTATTAATTTATTGATATTCTAATAATATTATATTTAAAATTAAAAAATTCTAATAAATATTATTAATTCATATAAATCATATTTATATTCATAATTTTATATTTAAAATTAAATAAAACTAATAAATTTTATTAATTCATATAAATCACATTTATATTCTAATAATATTTTTTATTGATTTATATTAATTTTTTTACTGATTTATATTTTTTATTTATTAATTTTAGTAATTACATCAACTCGAAAGGATATTACTTTTATATATAATTTTTTTCTTAGACTTGTTAATGAATCTAAAGTTTCTAAATTTATTCTTAAATCACTTTTCAGGTTATCACAATTGCAATGACAAGCAATCAATCTTCGCCAGCATCCGTCACTCAACCCGAATCCGGGATTTTTAGGAGAAAGTCAAATGACATTGGATGAGATTTTGGGATGTTGATTGATCCTAAGAACTTTGACAAAATTAAATATAAGTTGTGTGACAAAACGATATCGGGGGAGTGTATAGGATCCAGGAGCACATAGAAAATATACCCAGAAATGTATCTAGTTCTCGAAAAGCATCTCAAAAAGAAAAAAATTAGTGCAAAGAGGCAATTTTAGAAGGGAGAAATAGAAAAAAGAATAAACTAATGGAAGAACAAAGTTCTAGAGCAGAGATGACTATTATGAAGAAAAAGTCTTGAAATTGAAGGGATAGATGGAATTAAAAAACCTTTTTCACTTGGCCCTACGGATAGACATGCAGAAAATGTAGGCTCCAGTGGGAGTAAAGTGCTTCGGATAAAAAATATAAATGAGCCTCTTTTCAAAGAGAGAACTCAACAAATTCAATAATATATTGGGAGATAGATTTATGAAAATGGAATCGCATTCATTGTTGTTGATAATGATGCTTCAAGCAACTAATGGAGGCAGTGGGTCAATTTAGACCAGGATTCAAGCCTCCAACTAAATATCAACTTAGGGAAAGTCAAAATTGAACGAATCTTTAAAAAAAAAAAGAGAAAGTAAATATTATAGTTAGTAACATGAATATAAACTTTAAAATTTAATACTTTATTTTAATTAATGACTTAAAGTTTAAAGTTTACTCTTTCAAATGCACTCCAATTTCTTGCACACCAAGATGAACTTGTAGTTAATAAAAGTATCCTCAATGTCACTCTTAGCAAGTTTGTCCAATTAATGCTAGATTGTTGAAAATAAAAGCGAAAAAGAAAGGAATGTCAATGTGCTTCTTGCAAAAGATACTTCAAATGTATAAGGTTGGATTGTGGATGGTGAAGAAGATGATGAAGTTGAACTAGGTTCCGGGCTCATATGGCAAATGGTTGATGCAGCAAGTGGAGCGGATGAAAATCTACAACCCGAAGAAGCTGTAGAGTGAAAGAACTTCACGAGAATGATTTTGCATCCGAAGAAGACGAGGATCACAATGATGATATTGAGTTTGTATCCGATGAAGAACAAGTTGAAAATTATGGAGACGAAGAAGTACAATAATATATGATATTTGGTTGTGTAATTTTGAACTCATTTTAAATTTGATGTTATTGTATTGTAGTATGTGATTTATTATGTAATTTATGTTGATACTGTGGAATCCGTCTAGCTGCGTTTAGGCGGCCAAGACGCTAGGTGCCGATCTGGTGCTCGACTAGCGCCTAGCGAATTTTAGAACATTGGAAAATATAATTCCATCCATTTAGGTTTAATTGTCTTTGGACTACAAGGACTTACTAGAGCCAAATTGGGAGGCAAAGTGTTATTAGTCTTACACAATACTAGATTTTCAGACACTGGAAAAGCTATCATAGGACTTATTAAAGTGGATATGAACAACTTAGGCATCACTTATTTATGTCTAAATTTTAATATGACCATTAAAGACTTCGTGAAACATATTAAAATCCATATTAGCGAATTTCAATGAGATAATCTTCAATTAGATAATATTTTTTTAAGGTAAAACAATGACTGTGACAGATATGATTGAAGTCTTACCTACAAAAGGAGTACACTTTCTCAAACCACAAGAATACAATTTTGAGATGCTAGCAGGATTAGAGTGGAACATTACTCTAAAAAAAATCCTAATCTCACTTTAAAACCCACAACTGGAGAGGGGGGTTAACAAAGCCTATTGTTTAGCTTGTGACATTGCATAATTCAGGTATCACAATGTACACGCCAAGGATAAAATGGTGAACCATCTAATTTTAGAAGGAATTTAACAACGTTATTTGATACTGAAAAATGAGTACATAATAGCTAGAATATATAAAAGAGTGCATTGAAATTTAATGATTGAATGAGACCCTTGAAGATCCTGTGGGGGAAATCTTGCACAAGTATTAAGTTCTTCTAAATATAGTTAAGAAATAATAAACCTACCTTAAACACATAAAAGAAAAAAAAAACATTTCCATGGCAGGAACAGATCCAACTACATATTCAAAAATTTAAATGCTCTGGAAGACGCAACCCTGACGTGATCCATTAGACAAAAAATTTTCGGTGACTAATATCTAGTCGAAAACTCTGCTATTGTTTTTATTACGAAAAGATTATCTCTTACATATGATAATGTAGTGAGGAACCACCATGCATCAGTTTACAGCCACATAAGATGGTTATGCAATTGCATACATTTCTGCAGGAAGCGAACACACAGAATATACTTATAGACAAATAAGGCTAACGAATCCCCAGTTTGTTAAACAGTTAAAGTTCAATTCAAAACTGGTTTGATTAAATCAATTTTATCTATATAGAAAAAAAGGTTAATTATCTAGATCAAGTAGTGTTGCTTAGATTGTTTCATCTGAATTAGTATTATGTCATATTAATCGCTTAGGTTTATTCACAAAATTTTGTATATGAAATGATTAATTGTTTGTCCCAAACGCTTAACCAGTGCCGGCACTCCTACAATCATCTAGACTCGTCTGAAACCATTCCCTAAAACAAGAAAGCAGTCATAGTCATGTTTCATTTCTGTTCCAATCTTTAAATCTGTCCACATTTCCTAAATATTCCATACACAATTTTACTAGATCAACCCTATTATCTCTTTAATTATACAAACATTACATCAAAAAAAAAAACTATACGCATGGCCCAGCAACCAACTACGATTTTCCCCTAAAAAATCTGCTTCTAGCAATGATTATTCCACGAAATGAAAGGACATGAAAGATAAGAGAATGTTTACCTAAAAGCGTTGATAAGAAAAACCCTAAACCATAGAACAGAAAAGATCGAAATGAAGAAAAAGAAGATGGGAATAATCACCTGAAGGGGTTGAGGATCGTCTTCGTGGTCGTGAGGTATCCGAGCAATCTGACGACTCCTCCACCAAAGGAGCGGGAAGAGAACGAACACGAGAAGCATCGATAGAATCCCTACAAACATCCCCTCCATCTCTCCCTCTCGCTCGCTTGCTCCTCTTTCTGCAATCTTGAGAAAAGGGTGAATTGGGGACAGATTTTCTCGTTTCTTTAACAATGACTAGGTGGCCTGGTTATTTTTACTGGACACCTGGGCTTTATACATATGACTAGGCCTGTTAACAATGGTTACATCGTAATTATATTTATTATTTGTAGCTAATTATGAGATATTTATTAAATTAAATATGTCATTTCTCGTTTCTTTTTATTTTTGCTCGTAATTAATCTCCACAGCATTAGTGGATAAGGACATTAATCAGCCAGTCACAAGCTGCCACGTCCCACCTAAGCGGCTGCTTTTATTCTAACCCTTGGAACCTGCCGCTGTATTGCTTCTCTCAAGCGCCCGCCCACCGAATCCGTTTTGGTATCAACCAACCGATTCGATGCGCCAGTCGCTCTTCACCAACGAGTATTCATTCAAATCTCGACCAAAGTTTTCATTTTGGAAAGGTTTCTGCTATTTCTCAGTGGTTTCTTTCACTCTCTTTTAGGTTTTCCTGATTGATGATGTTTGGGGCCCATTAATGGAGGAATCAAGAGCAGGTTCTTCCTCTTCTTCTTCTTCAGGGTATGCCCTGGGGCCGCCATGGTTGTTTAGGGGAAGGTGACTCTTTTGCTACCTTTACTTGTTTCTTTCAATAATCTTTGTTTTCTTATCCGCGGATTGTTTACAATTGTGGTTTTACTAGAGCATTGTATCAGTTACATTTGGTTAAAGCAGAGATTGTTCGGGCGTTCATCCCCAAGGAGCTTAAGCTGGTTGAAGCATTTGGGTAAGGATGTGAACAATATATATTCTTTGTAGGACTCTGAAGTCTTCTGTTTGTTTGTAGATATACACTTGGGGGGCTGTTTCTGGCTCACTATGATGAGAGCCCAGCTGGAGTTTTTGATGAGGTTTCTTCTCTTCACTTCCTGCAAAATTTTGTCTTTTTCTATGGAAGATTAGATTCTGATATATTAGAATAGTGTTCTTGTACTTAGAGTGACACTGATATATCAGATTTATGATATCTGCAGCTCGTTGTACTTGCTGGTATTGTGTGGAATCCTCCAACATCATGCGCGTATTAATTTTTTTTTTCCCAGTTTTTGTTGAAGTTACTCTTGCTATGAAGTAAACCGAATTTCTTATACTGTCAGGTGGGCTTCTAGAGTGCTTGTGAACAGCCATGAGGCTTGCAGCCATGGTAGAAAGGTAGGAAACACTATGCATATTTTTTTATTTATTTATTCTGTAACTTGTTTTTCATTAAGTTTTTTAGTTGGTTATGCCACTTGGGCTCTTTCAAATTTGCAGGAAATAGGTCTCCCAAGCCATGTTGCTATTTTCTCCAAGGTACATCACTGTCTTGCTTACCTCAATGGTTTTCTTATTTGGTTCTTTCGGAATTAATGCTTTGAGACTTCTATACAGTGTTGTCAATCCAACAATCTAAAGCATTCTTGAAGCCAGGGAAAGCTGGGAAAATATAAATTAGTATATATTTTTTTCTCTGTGTGATTACATTGCTGGGAAAGCTTGCATGTTACCATACTTGAGCTAGTTGAATAGGATGCAGTTTTTTTTTCTTCAAAAGAAAAAATACAAATCAAATTGTTCCTGTATGTTTGTCTTTCTCTCACGCTATCGAACTGATGGAAAGACTTGAGTCTAGAGTGAAACCAAAAAAGGGAAACACAATTTGGGGCTCTTAATCACCTGCACCAAACAATAACTGTGCTAGCTCAATGAAGCCTCTGCTTGTTTCAGCATTGCTATAGTTTTGGTTTCTGATTTATTTGCATGTTTCTATTCAACAGAAAAACAGAAAAACTTTAGAGCAACCATTAAATAAGAGGCAAATAAGGTCTCTTCATCCAAAATCAGAAGAAGATAAAGAGATTCAAGTACTAGAGATGGAGGATACTTCCCAAATATCCATTTGTAACATCAGTTTACCTATTGTTGGTGAGTTAACAAAATAATGCTTGTGTTTTAATTTTAATGTTTTGCTCCAAGTTGGATCCCTTTTTCACATTGTCAGGACAGATTCTCATTGTAGATGCTTGAATCATGTAGATGTTGTCAATAAGTCCTATCCATTTGCCTATCGAGGGGCAAGATTCATGTAATGTATAAAAATGATACAAGACATCCAAATATTGCTATTGATAATATGTTACATTAAGTTTAATGGAGGATAAGAGGACTAACCTAGATGCCCTAATTTAAGCATGCATTCTTAATAGTTGAATGTACATAACTATTATTTACTGAAGAAATGTGTGGTGTGGTATGTGGTTTCCATTTCACAAACTTAAATTCACATGTCATGCAATGACTAGAAAATTCCATGCAGGTTACAGCTGGATGGGTCCAAAGATCAAGATATCACTACCAAGTTTTAGGTTTGTTTTCTATGATTATCAAAGCTTGGATGGTAATTATCGATTAACTCATGCATAACTTATTGATTGTCCGTGGGAATTTAGCGGCCAGACAGTATACAACCCTAATCTTCTTAAGTACTCCTGCCAAGTTGAATGCAGGTATGGGCACGAATGTAATTGTTCTTCTCTCGGTCAACAACTAATAGAGCTAAATGAAACTTCAGATTTAGAATTTGCCATTCTTGAAAGACTAGAATTGGGCTATGGAAACTCTAAAGAGTAGTTGAATTTGATTTCAACTCTACTGAGAATCCTGTGCAGGGTGAGAGCTGTGGAGGCTGCTAAAATATCGAGACTAATGAGTGCTAAAGCTACTATTACTGAACCTGAAAACTCATTTAAAGCAAAAGAGAAAAAATTAGGGGACAGATTAGCCACCGAAGATGTTGGACGCGACCAAAGCATTGAGGTGTTACTGTCTAAGCCTGTAATGGCTCTAGAATTCAATTTTCTGAAAATGCAAGTTGAAGCTCCCAGAATCATCCATTCGGAATCTCGAACCTAGAAGAACAAATGGAGAACCCAGAAAGTTTGTCTTCTCTTTTGCAAATGAGAAGGGGCAAAAGAGAGATCTATTCATTCTAACCATGTTTGTTTATGCTTGCTCTCACTCAGCCGGTGTGTCAGATGTCAATTACTGTCAAGAATTGAGTTTGATATGTCAGAAAAGTTTTGTATTTTGAAGATTCGCAATCTATTGTGAGTCAACATGGCCTGTCTCATTGTCTGATTAGTCAACGTAGGACTGTAGAGAATAAGCATATCTAACTTTTTCTCGCTGTTTCTTTTATGAAGAGGACGACAAAGGAAGGGAAGGGAAGGGAGCTGGGAAATAGGAAGGAAGAAAATATGAAGAAATTGTAGAAAATGAATTTTGCATGTTGATCTTCTACTTAATTAAGCTCTAGTTTTCATTCTCAAAATTCCTTTGTCAAAATGATTTTCTATGTTTTGTCTTTTCTTTGCAAAATAACATCTAAAATATACCACTACATTAGCATTTTCTGCTAATCTTAAACTTTCAAATACACCATTACATTAGCATTTACTACTTTTTCAGAGCATTTTGACGATAGCTTTAAAGATACCAGTCACAAAGTTAAATTACTTTAACAACAATTCCACCATATTTTGTAGCATGAACTCGGCAAATTCCACGGTCATGCATTTAAAGTGCCAAGTAAAGACACTGAACACCCCTCACCGGGCATGGCTGATGGCTCTATGGCTTGTGGAGGACTCTGCCGGCTAATAAGGCGGCCTCAATGACCAGTGTCATGACATCCATCACCTCCTCCACCATGCACTTGTTCCCCCTGAAGGTCCCCTTCCCCGACCCCTTCACAGTCTCGATGCAATTCAGGAAGTTCTCGTTGCATTCCTGACTCAAGTAGTCATCTGCACATCAAATTATCCATGCATAGATATATACACACACACATATATATGACACCAGGGAACTACCAGATCAACCATGTCGAGTTAAAAATCAAAATGACGATCAAGTACTTTTACGCTGCACGCAGTCGTCGTGGACCATGCAACAAGCGTCGAGGGCGTCGCATGGCTTTTCGCCGGGGCAGCCGCTGTATAAGATGCCGCAGTACTTGCCATATCTCAAGAAGGGAGGAACTGAAATAAATAATTCACAATTGAATATATATATATATATATAAGAAATAATAGTTCGATCTTGATGTAAAGTCAAGTTACCGGTGCAGTGAGAAGACTCGCACTTTCTGCTGCATTGTTCTTTGCTCTAGAAGAAAACAGAGCAAGGGAAACAGTTAGCTAAGAAAGAGGAGATCTTGAAAGAGATGGATTGATTCAGACCGCAGAAAGGCCGCCAGGGTTGACGGACTGGACGCCGATGTTGAGGCCGTCAGCCGGCGAGGCAGAGAAGAGCAATGACAGTGCCAGAAATAGATTCAGAAACAGCAAGACTAGTGCTCTGCTTCCTGCCATGGCCTGAGATGTGAGATCGATGCTCCAACTCACGGGAAGAAGAAGAAGAAGAAGAAAAGAAGAAGGCAGAATGGTTGAAGAAGAAGAAGAAGAAGAAGAAGAAGAGAAGCGGTCGATCTGAAGTCTGTACTCTGTAGGAGCTTTGGATTTGGTGCGGCACTGCGGCGTGGGAGAGTGGGAAATGAGGGAGGGACAGTGAGAGTGTGCGCTGGAGTTTTTGTCCGATGTGTCCCGTGACTTCACCAACTATCGCCTTGTTCCGAACTGGGCCCTCGACGAGAACAATCTTAAGACTCAATTGGAGGACTAAAAAGATCAATCTTGACACACTTTGGCACGTAGTTTGGACCAAAAGACTTTAAAGACAAAACACGTGAATATTTGATAACTAAAGTCATGGAAATTTTTTTTTCTTTTACGGGCATTGCATTGGATGATAAATTATTATAGTGATCGATAATTTCTTAAGAATATAATTTTTTTCACTGATATGTGATAAAGATGGCTCCATCATCGTAATTTATTCTTTTTATTTCATTGTGAAGCCGACGCTAATAACACTTATTACTGTAGGATTATTTTTTTAAAACACATCCATGGAAAATCTAGAGGTGTCAGATAGTCAATTTGGACATTTTAAATTCATTAATAAATGTTTATAGTATCTCAGTGTGCGACAAGGGGCTTATCAAGGATTTTTTTTTTTTTTTTTTGGTTAAAATGATCATAAACTAGCCAAATTGGCCATGTGATATTGAATTCCTTAATCCTAAACAAATTAGAGTCTCAAATTGCCAATTTGGACATTTTATGACCTTTAAAAAAGGTATTCGAAAGACATTAATATCCTTAAAATAGTAAAAAAAAAAAATGACTGCTACATGATTTTGATCTTGAAGGCATTTTAACTAAAATATTTTGATGGTCTTCGAATGGTCATTTTTGTTTACTAATGAGTTCTAACATCACTTGTAGATTCTACACCAATTTAGGAATACAACTATGTTGATTATTAGCTTGATTAACAGGGAAAGAAAAAAGAGTCCTATTGTGTTTAGTATTTATTATACATAAACGAGGATAAGCAAGAGGTTTGAGCAATGATTCAAGTGATGGGCTAGTTCAAACGTAATTTCTTTCCAGTTTGGAGGAAGGGTAGATGAGAGGACATTAGCTTGGTAAATGCCAAACTTTGATTGTGCAATTTGATAAAGTATCAATAGAACTTTTGGTGATATCAACTAATGTGTTGATCTTGTCATATTACTACATTGAAACAACTTTCAACTTTGGCTCGTGAAGATTAGGACCAACAGTGATATCTGAACAAAGATATTTATAAACTCAAGTATTTTCCATTTTACTATATAAAAACAATATATTAAAGTATTTATACTACTATTTGTAACCATTAATTTTTGACACCTTATAAATTTTAAAAGTTTAAATTATCACATCACAAATTGAGCTATACACAGAGAAAGAGAGCCTGTAAAGCTGCACCCCAATCTTGCGCACCTGGGTGCCAACTCCCACGCGGCGCCTGTGGGGCCCACACCGCGTGGACGCCACCCACCCAGGCGTGCACGACTAGGGTGCAGCTTAATAATCTATTGTATATATAATATAAAGTTACCATGCACAACAACCTCGGCAACTGTCTAAGCAACTCTTATAGTCATAGAGCCTGCATCAGATCCGAGCACCCCACACACCAGCTTGGGCAACCCACACAGCTCGGGGTGCCTGAAGCTAATCCTGACGCCCAGAGCTTTTTGTATGAGAGACTCGTCCACGATGTATTGTGCATAGCAACAAATATATTATATATATCAGAAGTTTAATAAGTATTTTTAAAAAACAAGTTCGAAAAAGTTCAAATAAATAAACAAACTTTAACATTATCAAATTTAGTCTTAGGATCGACCTTATAACAATCTTTCTTAATGAAAATGGAACAATCGAGGTAGAGGTATTTCTCTACTACGATCATTCTATGAGAAATTAATGCTACATAAGAGCTTTTGCTAAGTAGATAATTCCTGTGCAAGGCTTCGGCTATAGAGAGGCAACTCGAAAAGAAAAGCAACCTTGAACCATGCAGGAAGATTTCCATACACAAAAGGTGGCAACGGAATTAGTGGGCTGGAAGACACACAAGAAGCTTAATTTAGTCTCTACCTTTTTCATCTCCCAATTGCGATAGGAAATAAAGAAATGAAATCAGAGGTAAAAAAAAAAAAAAACTGACCTTGTTCTGTCTTTGTAGTGTCGGTATTCTGATACACTCCCATATCGTTTATCAGCAGAAGCCTGTTTCAACAAGTGAGTTAGAATAAACATAGTAACAGCTATCAAGGTTATGTTTATAATTGCCAACCTCAAGAAGTGGAATGCCGCTGACAAAAAGAAGTAAGAGAGTGAGGAAGATGGGTCCAAGCACCACTAGCCATTCTGCACCCTTCAAAACTGGAGTGGAAGCCACAAATATTCCCCACCAAAGGAAAATCTGCATTGAACAAAGCAATATTCGATTATGTTCTTTATCCACTGCCAATTCGTCATACGTCGAACAGCACCGAATGATGTGTACAGCTACATTCAGCACACATCAAGATATCCCAGTCAATTGTTTGGATGACAATGCCTTCTTTGTGTTGGCTAGGTAGCAATAACTAGAGTATGGTATGAAAATGGAAACGGATGAGAAAGAATGAGATAGAAATGTCAATGACCTCGCCAAAGTAATTTGGATGGCGGGAATATTTCCAAACCCCAACAGCGCACCACTTTCCCTTGTTTGCAGGAGAGTTCTTAAATTGCAACTTCTGCTGATCAGCAATTGCTTCAATAGAGATGCCTACGATCCACATTATCCATCCAATGACATCTCGAGCCTCAACAGATGGATTCCTCTTGCTAGCATTCACAATAGTAAGTGGCAAGCTTACAGTCCAAACCCAGACAGCCTGAGAAAACATACAATTTCGTTTTAAGTTCTAATAAGTTGCATTATTGATATGCAAAGCATAAGCTGTTGCTTGAAACCTGGAATATCCAGAAAACAGCTAACTTTCCCAAGTTATTACGCATTTCATCAAACCGCCTGTCCTCCCCCCATTGCAGGATTCTAATCGAAAGACAAGAAAAGAACAAAGTACCATGTATTCTTATAATGATAAGAATCTTGATAGCAAATGAAGATGGGATATCAAGTAAAGCAAATGAATCCATATAAGAATGTTTAGTGACTAGAAGTTTTGGATATAATTTAGACACATATATAAGTATGCTCTATGGAAGAATAAACTAGTTCAATAACAAAACCTCAATGAAATTCAACACAAACTATTGCAATATGAATAGAAGAACAATATATTTAGATCAGTTGGTGTGATTAGGTCATGTCTAATATTGCCATCTCTAGTAGCTCTGGGTGCTAATTTGTATAAGATCTGGAATTAGGCAACTAAGGGGGCGTATGAAAGTCTGTGTGAAGTAATTAAGAGGCGCTGGAATGACAAGAGTGAGGGAAAGATTTTAATGTGGGATCGTGGGTGTAAAAATCAAATGTTTTGGCAAACTAATTTACAGTTTGGACTAGAAGAGTAGTGGGAGTATTGCAGGCGGACTTGTAGTAGCTCTTTAGAAGCCAAGGAAGATTAAAGCTAAAGAGAGTTGCTGAGGTTTGACTGAACAAGGGAGAAGGAAGCTTAGAAGCTAGAATTTGGCTATTGTTTTCTTCCATAATCAGGTGAAAGCCACGAGAACAAAGAATGAGGCAGCAGAGATTTGGGAAAACCATGTTGTTAATAGGGAGGATAAGGCTATTTATAATGCTTTTGCAGATTGGTATCCAAAGTTATGGAAGGTTAAGTTTGCTATTTATCAGTTTATTGCTAATATTGCTTAGGTTGGATGGAAAAGGCTATCTTCTGTGCATGCTAATAGTCTAGTTAGATGTTGCTCTTATGAGGGTGTAGGTTATAGTTTGAGAAGGGGCAAAAGCCCTGAACCACGTGGCTGAGATTTTTGTTTATTCTTAGAATACTGTTATGGGGCTTGTGAATGAATATCAAAACTTCTTAAGGATGGGGTTTGTGCATAGGTTGTTGTGCTACTCTGGGTGAAACTAGAATATTTTTTTATTCATCAAAAAATGTGCATTGTAGCCATCAAAAATTTTATGCCTATCTCACTTTATAATGTAAATTATACATTTATGACTAAGGAAGAGGAAGATCAAAGAAGACATGGTTAACAATCATAAAATATTATAAAATTTATTTAAATATAGATGATTATATAGTAGAGGATATAGCCCAATTGCGTAGAAGTATCATATAACCTCACTTAGTAGGATAAGGCTTGGTTGTTATTGTTGTATATAATTATGACTTGGATTTGTTAATGAATGAAACCTAATCAGGAAGTTTCTCCTACAGGAAAGAGTATACATAATAACCTTCTCGTGGTTAGTGAAATGATGCATTCTTTATTGGTGATTTCAGAGTGCAAATCACTATGTTGTTGTAAAAATTACTTAGAAAAGGCCTTTAATAGAGTTTCTTGGAACATTCATTGCAAAAATGAGGCTTATGGATTTTCTTGAGAAGTTCATTCGATGGTTTAAAAAGCATGTGTGGCTTCTTATTTTGTTGTAAAGTGAATAATAACATTCTTTTCTATGGAATTCAGAACTAGTATTGTTATCAGGAAAGAAGATCCTTTGTCACATTTATTTCTCAACAAAGAAATTACTAGCAGGGTTGCTTGATCATAATGTCACTCAGAAAATATTCCTTGTAAAGTAGGGGGTTGAAATATCCACTATGATATTTTGTGATGATTATTGATTAATTGTAAGGCTGATAAGAAGATTTACAGCAATACTAAGGTGCTGCTGGATTGTTTTTGCCGTCTTCCTATCAAAAAAAGTTAATGTGAGCAAGTATATGGCATAATGCTTTCTATATAAATGCAGCAAAATTTCTAGGTTGAGAATTCTAATTCTCTAGGATGTAACGAGAGCTCTTATTGCTTCAAGCATTTAGGCTTATACTTCTCCCTGGAGAGTTCCTTCTGTTCCGAATTTGCTAGTGGAAAGGATGGCATTTGAGAATGAATACCTGGAAAACAAATACACTTCACAACTTGGAAGGGTTATATTTGATCAATTCAGATATGAGCTTTTTTTTTTTTTTTTTGATAATCCAAGTATCCAGGCTTCACCTAACTAATTCTGGAGGTAGACAGTCTTCCCCCTAGTTCGCCTACCAAGTAAATCCAGAGCACAGCTTATGCACACTCAAAAGTCAATCTCCAGAATATTTGTCTCATTCGGGATTCTCTTGTCCTCTTATTGCTCCTCTGGGTTATGAGCTTTTGTTGCTTTACTGCTAAATGGTAAAATGAATGACAGTATGGTAAAGAGTGTCTGAGTAAATTGCAAGATTTTATTTTAGGCATTTGATGATGCTAAGTAGAGGAAAGCCAACTTGATAGAGTGGGAAGTGACAGCTAGGAGAGCTACAGATGAACATAGAGTAAGGAATGTTAATGGTTTACGAGTAATGCTAAAGAAGTTTGCCTTATTTGAATAAGGACATGACTGATTGGGTCCTAAGAGGAAGATATGGTGTCACACATCCTTGGGGAGAAGTGTGAAGTGGGAGTTCATCTTGTGCTTTCAGGAATATTCAGAGGGGTATACTGGTGCTAAGCACTTGTGTGATAATACAGATTATAGAAGTGGGAGTAATAAACATTCCGAGTGATTCTTGGATTAGCTCTATTCCTATCAATTGTGGCCAGCATATGTCAATGTGCAGAACCCAAGGAAATATAAGCTGGTTCAAGAGCTCATAGGAGGAAAATTGAATGTGAATAGTTTATATTCTATTATGTTCACACTTCTTGGTCAGTAAGATCTTAACAATATAAATTTCAGATGTGTGACGATACATGGGTGTGCCAATATGGTGCTATTGATGAGTTGGCTAAGGTAGCTAAAAATATTTTATGAGGGAGAGGAGCTTTTAAATTATGGAGAATTAAACTCAGCTGAAATGAAAGATTCTATGAACTATTAATGTGTCACTAAGGGCAAAGCATTTTGTAAAGATTATAGCTTGGGGATGCTGCCGGCATCAGGTTATTTGCCATCAATTTTGAATGTTTCAACTAAGAAATGTTATGTTTGTACAAAAGATAGAATGATTTTAAGCAACGTTTAAAATCTCGTTTAGTACGGCCCAGCATGGAAGGATTTTACTGTTCCGTGAAGGGAATGAAACCGTCACCCCGTGCATGATAATTTCGCGCATCATCATGTCAGCAAAACACAATTACATAAGGAATCGAAAACGCAACAGAAGGAAGGAATTGAATCGATTAATTAAAAAAACGAAGGCAGCAGGCAGCGGCGAGTAGCTGCGAGGCTGCAACACGAGCGGCGACCACTCTCCGGACATGTATGATTTCTTCACAAACAAGCGGAGGTGTCCCGCAAGCGCCGCTGGAGGCATCCGCCGCGGGACGGCTCCGGCACAGCAAGACTCCCCCGCGATGCCCTAGCCCAAAAAGGAAAAAATAAATTAAAATTTTTATTTATTTGATTTAAACAATTCTCAACTTATATGTGATATTTCGAAGAGATTTTTATGAACCCTAATTAAATTATCATAATAAAATATATAGAAAATATATTTAAAATAAAAAAAATAAATTGTTTTATTAATTAATATTATAAAATTTTATTTTTACTATTTTAAATTTTATTTAAAAATTTTAATTTTTTTATAAATCAGATTTATAATCTAACAATTTTTTTATTATTTTGTATTGTTTTAAATTTTATTTAAAATTTCTAAAAATTTATTTAAAACCT
>JBBPFQ010000113.1:8682716-8702465 GCA_037974815.1 Kaempferia elegans | reverse complement strand
AAGGAGCATATTGAAGATTGGGAACAAATTGAATAAATATACACTTTATAAGTATAGAAATATGTATAGGATCCTTGATTAAGTTATTCTCATTTCTCACTCAAGTAGATAGAGTTTTATCTCAACGGATAAAACTTTGATAGAGTTTTATCTCAACGGATAAAACTTTATCTTCTCTTAACGGGTGCAAATATGACTTAACCTAACTTGGTTGAGCACATCAAAATCAATTTAGGGCACCAACAACGAGGGCACGGGTGAGGGCGAGGTGATTGTTATAACATGTATGATTCATTATAAATTTAAATAATTTAAACGGACTGAATTATTATTTTATCAATATATCATTCGACAACAGATCAACTTGCATGGATGTCATGGTGGGTTGGTCCGTGTTGGATTGGATTGACCTACAAGCGTGGGGAAAAAATGTACTGAAAAATTTAAAACAAGTAAACTATCTAAAGGGATGTCCTGTTCTTCGCCTCCCGATCCATCCAATGACCGTGATGTCTTCGAAATCTAACACAAAAATAAGTTTATGTTGTTCCACTGTTGTCATTTTGTTTTTGTGTTTGATAGATTTTTTTGCGTTGGGCTAACTATTGTTTAGTATGGATTATGAATTATGTTTAGATTCAATTTATGAATTGTAGGGATTTTTTAAATATTTTTTTATCAGCTTATGAGTTAATCCGCTTAACTTGTAACATGTTTTGGATGAGGTTGAATTGAAAGCATGCTCTATTTTTAAATTTTGCAATACGACAAACCTTTATTATTAAAAAATATAATTTGGTGTAAATTAAAATATATTAAGCAAAGTTAAAGTTATTTCTATGTAGTGGCCCCCCACCCTTCAAAAGGAGATAAACCTTTCACTATTTAGAAGGAGATAAATTATGAAGGATTTTTATCCTAAGTCCTTACATAATAATTTAAGATCAAATATTTAATAAAATATTTTATACCGAGTTAAAATTGATATAATGATCGCTTACGCCGACATCAACCGCGACCATGTGCACATGGGGGCTAAATTAAAATATGAGTAATCATACGTGAAAAACACAAAGTAAACAAAACATAAATAACGTAGACATCCATGATTGACTGATCGATTGATTAATTTTCTTCATTTTAACGAGCTAATTGACTAAAAAAATATGGGAGAGAAAAGAAATAATATCGGTCAGTCAATCATGGATGTTCATATCATTTAAATTGTGTTAACGTTGTATTTTTCACATTGTGTATCATTACTCTTAAAATATATGTCTTTTATATGTCCATGCAAGCAACCTTATCTATATTTAAGATAATTTTGATAAAATTTTGAGTATTGAATATATTATATTTTGTTTCATAAAAAGTAAATAAATTGTATTGTTTAGTTTAATTTAATTTTTTTTTATTTAATTGTAATTAGAGCGAGATGTAAAATTCAAGAAAAATAAAATTTAAATTATTTTTATAATTTTATGTCAAATGGATCCGACATTACTTCAATATCTTCTCCTCTTTTAACGCCGACTCTCTTGCCCTTTAAACCCTAAAACCTAAAAAAACCTCTTTGGCCGCTAACATCTTCTGCCGACTCTTCCGTTCTTCCAATCCCACAAGGTATATCGTCTATCGACTCAATCTAACTCATTCTCTTCACTCCATCTAAGTAACCCTTTGGATTGTACCTTATTATATATGAGGATTGAATCAGGTCGAATCACTGCGTTACAAGCTCTTTGGTACCGCTGCTGTTCTAAGCTTGAGAGTTTTTTTTTTCATCCATCGTTTCAAATCTGTTTGATTACTGAAATAATTTATTTTATTATTTAATTTTTTTGTTTGCTTCTATGTTTCTGATTGAACTTTCGATCTAACTATGTTTTATTGTCGTAAGACATTACTTTTTCATTTGTTCAAACTATTTATACTTTTTCGTTTCTGATTGAACTTGACGCCCTGTTGTTTCTCAAAGGGCATTTGAGTTGAAGTTATATATTGCTGTTTCTGTCATATAGACCACACACGATGTATGAAATCAATGAGAAAGTCAAATGTGGAGAAAAGTAAGAAAGTAAATGCTTACCTAGCAAGGTGGCAAAATTAACACCAGAAAAAAAAAGTGTCAATGTGTTGAGGTGAATATGAGATTAAAATTTCAACTAAAACAATTACTAAAACAAAGGTGGAGAAAAGTAAGAAAAAAGAGTAAATACTTACCAAGGTGGCAAAAATAACACTAGCAATAGGAAGTTGAGCTTATCTCTAGAAAACATGAGTAGAGACCTTTCGAACAATAAAAAAAAGTAAATATTTATGGAGGTTGTCATAAGAAGAAAGAGAGAGATTAAATAGGGGCACAATTTTAGGTTGGTAATAATCAGGAAAAGCCAAGAGTTGTCTTCTGATAATGATTGAAGAGGATGAAGAGAGATTTCTTATCAAATTTTAAAAGATATTTTGTAAAACATAATACGAGAGAAAATAACTGATGTAGATAAAATTACAATATCGAATACATACATACAAAATCATATTGTGAGCAAAATATAGTTCTATTTCATAAAAAAAGTATTGATTTTTTTATTTCTTATACATTCTATCTTGAGTCTGAATCTGAACAAATTGAACCAAATTAACCAAATTCCTCTATTTAGGCTTCTCAAATTCATCTTGAGGAAACAATCAACACCTATTTGAGTTCGTGCCCACACTCATCCCAAGTGGAAGCAAAAGGGTTCATCTGGAAAGAAATTTATTCTATTCTCTATAATCAAAACAAGCTCAACAAATTTAGAATCAAGTATTGTATTCCAATATTGTTTCTCCTTTACAAGACAATTTGTCTGTCCTATGCCTATGCCCTGCCAATATTTCTCATGGACGGATAAGAAATAGAAGACTGTCAATGAAAAAGTAAAGATTATACTATGCGATTTTTCTCTGTCACTCTGCTTAAATACATTCAAATCCTTTTTTTTGCCAAAATTATTATCAAAGAGTCACAAGTTTTTTTTCCCTTCCTTTTGGGACTTAGTTTAATTCCTAAGCTTCGATTAGTTTATTTTTCAGTTTTGTTGTCAAATTGAATTTTCATATGGAAAAAGATATGAAAAAGAATATCTCTTTTTTTTTCTTTCTTTCAAAACTCTGCTGTTTTGTGCTTGTAGCATAACTATATTGTGCCTCCTCTTTTTTTTTTTGATTTTTTTTATTGAAGTTTTAGTTTTGTTTCTCTTTCAAATGTTTTTCTTGTCTGCTAAGGATGTTGTCAACTTTGACACGCTTGAGGTATTCATTTTTTTTTTTTTTTTGCCTTGCAACTTGTTTTCCTGTGATACATTGAACATTTTTGTTCCAATAAATTCATTGAGGAAATTGCTTCCAGAATAACCTATCATGGAAGAGGAACCACAACCTCTTAACTATGTTCATGAGACTGTGCTGAAGAAAAGAAAAACCAGTGAGGATTGGGCCATCAAGAGAAGGGAGCTCCTAGCAGAGAAAAAGAGAAGTAAGAAAGATAGATCAAAACCTCCAATTAAAAGGCCTGAGGAGTTTGTCAAAGAATACCGAGACAAGGTTAGTAAGTTATCCATATCGGTTACTTGCATAGTGTATGTTAAGATGTTGTACCTTTGTCTCATCTCTTTCACTTTGGCCGACTTATCATTTAGTTGAAAACGTCTTTATCAAGGGAGACATTTGTCTGCATATTACTGGTTCATTGTAAGCATTTAGAAAACTCTGCTGAAAATCTGTCTTCCATGGACTTCTACTTGGTCAACTGTTAAACCTTATTCGTATGATGTTTTATTTGCATGTGAAGTTTTTCATTACAATATCTTACCTTATTTACATTTCAGTTTCACATTTTGGATGGTCAATGCAATTTTATTCAGTCTAGTGTTGACAATTTTAAAACAGATGTGAACTTTCTAGATTTTTCTTCTTGAAAATATGACAGAGAGAACCTAAGAAAATTATGGTAGTTGAAGGAAAGAACCTAGTTATGGACTATTGAGTTTTTCATCAATTTACTTTCGGTTGGTCTCTGTAAAAAACAGCTAAAAGTGAACTCGTGATAAAAAACAGCCCTAGGGGTTTTTATGTTTTGTGTTCAGCAATTAAGAAAGCAGTTAACTTAGGGTTGGGCAGGAAACTTGTATGCACTGCAAATGAGTATAAATGCCATTAGGTTAGATAACATTTGTCATAAGAGGAAATGAAGAATGATAATGAAAGTGTTTGGCCATCTAAAGTGCTAAGATCTTCTTTGTTCACAGCACTTGATTCTACAAAACCTTAAAAGATATAAATGTTTACGTAATCACTAATGGTGCATTTGGTTCATAGGGTAAAGTATTCTATTCTATATGAATTTTCATGGATTAAATATTTGTACATAGTTGCAAAAATGAACTCGTGATACCAATTCCCATGGATTGTGATTCCCTAATCATCCTTAGATATTTCTTACTCTAATTCAAAGACTAACTATTCCTTCTATATTCTATTCTCGAAGGAGCGCCCAATCAAATAAGCAATAGAAATAATTTTTACTTAACAACATGATTAACAAAATTTTTGTATAGTGTGATATGATCCATTAATTTGGATGCTGGGTTGTTATTTTATCAAAGCAGTTCAATGAAGTAAAGATGAAAATGCTAAGTTTGATATGTATAGTTACTAGAAAGAATAAATAAAAAATGTCCAGAAGAAATAAGTTTAACTCCAATAAATGAAACAATAGTATTAAATAAGTTGAGATGGTATAGATAGCAAGGCATCCAATAAATTTTTAATTATAAGAGTTGAGTCAATTAAAATGGAGGTGTATGGTAGAGGGTGACTAAAGAAAAAGTGTAATGAAAGTGATATTCAATTAATTTCAATTTGATTATTAATTATGATATAGCCTTGCTTAGTGCCCAATGGAGGGTCTCAAATAGTTGTGACAAACACATTTGATGATGATTGAGAAAATAAATTGTATTTAAGCTTCTAGCATATATGCCAAGAACTACTTTTTCTTGTAAATAGTCATTCATTTACTTGTATTCATCATTTGCAAAACAAGTGTTTATGCTACAAGCTACAATATCGGGTGCCGTAAGGTTTTATGTTAATTGGTTTTGTTTAAATTGGTTTTAACGAATAGAAAGATTTCTTCTTCAATTGCATATATGGGCCACATAGGACATATACAGTCAATGTTCTTCCCCCTTCTTAATGCACCTAGCTGCATATGCAGAAGTGCTGTTACGTTTAAATTCAGGTGCAAATGATTATGCGAGTGAAATATTACTCACTGCATATGCATAATTAAATGCATATGTGAGCACATGAAATGCTTTTTAAAACAATAATCATTCTTGAAAACACAATGATGCTTTGGTATTGTTGCTTGAAGATATGATACCTATGCCATTGCTTAAACAAGAGTAGTCTTAAATGATGCCATTTTGATTGTTTTCTGAAACAATAATCATCCTTGATCGTCCATTTTGTTGGTTGTAGTATGATTCCAATGGCATTGCTTAAACAAGACCAGTCTTAAGTGGTTGTTTCCATTTTGGTTATACCTAATCATTCTATCTTTGATGCTCTTGTGGCTTGTGAGTATAATCTTTTCCTTTTCGTTTAAATCTGTTGAAGGTGTTGGCAAAATCAACATCTATAATTTTACAACAAAAGCTTGTTTAGAAGCCTTTTAATGGTTCATAAGCCAAAGAGAAAGATTTGTTCAGGAGTAAATATACGTGAATGAGCAGAAATGTTTTGAATTATAATTTATATAAGAAGACATCAATGAGGGAAATTTCTAGAAATGATAATTTAATCTAAGAGAAGGCATCAATCAAGGGAAATGTCTATAAATGGTAGTCATGATGTTCTATGAGGGTGATTTCTTTTGCATGATTATTTGTTTTGTTTGAGTCATTACCATCTTAATTTTGGTTTGTTGGTTGGTATCCTTTCTACCATTTACCATAATATTCCGCCTCTAATAACTATTGCATCTCTGGACAATGGGGTTTAGACATGTGATATTACACATTGTTATAAAGCACTCATGGAACTAATGAGAGGGCATGCATTGAATACCCTTTTTCTACCTGTTACTCTGAGTGCTCTTGTTAATTGAATCATGCTATAGTTTCACACTGTTTTTTATAAGTTGGTTTGTAGTTAGTTAATCTAATCATACTGCATTGAAAATGCTTTTTTCTTTTTTATTATCTAATATAATTTCATTTTCAGGAGTTAGACTTTGTTCGGATGAAGCAAAGGTTAAAAGTTCGGAAGTTGCCTAATGTAGACATGAAATCTAAGTTGCTTTTTGTTATCCGGATACATGGGTTAGTTATATAACTTTAATTCTACTTCATCTTCTGTATTTAATCTTGTTCAATGTGGATGGACACACACATGCCGTTTTTTTTTGCTCTAACTCAATTTTGCATTCAGATCAAAGGATATGCATCTACAAACAAGGAAAATCCTGAACAAGCTACGACTTGTACAGATATTGAATGGTGTTTTTCTCAAAGCCAATGAATCAAATTTGAGAATGTTATTGAGGGTAGAACCATTCATTACTTATGGGTAAGAATGGTGCTCCTTTATTCTCACTTAATCCCAGAGAAAAGCAAAATTTACTTATTATATTTTCTTTCTTCTAAGATGTTTATTTCAACTTTGTAGTTATCCCAACCTGAAAAGTATTAAGGATCTTATCTACAAAAAAGGCCATGGAAAAGTAGACAAGGAAAGGGCTCCTCTAACAGACAACAATGTCATTGAGCAGGTAAGGCGCGTTCTAAAATTTATGATACTACAGCAATAAACTCTGATCTAGTTCATTTTTGCATAAAGTTGCAAGCATACTGATATTTTCAGGAATGGAACTTTATGATAGTTCACAATGTGGCAGTTCGGTTCACTTTTCAACCTGATTAGTGCAATCGACATTTATGCTTGTGAATCTTCAATGTTTTTTTAGCTGATAACTCAACAAGGAAAACTATGCAATAAATGGTGGTAATAAATGAAGCTTTTCAAAGAAACACTCAGTCAGTAGGTCTTATAGGGACTATTCTAACTCTTGAGGACCTAAAAAGAATCTCCTCATAAAATGTACTTGAAGCTGCAAAAATCTCTATCACAAGTGAAGATAGTTTTGAGTCATTTTGTACGAGTTTATAGTCTACTGCTGTTTATCCCAAAAACAAGTCTTATGTTGTTTAATGCATGCTGAAGATTCTGAAAAATTGTATGAATATTAGCATCACTGGCATTGCCTCATTTAAGTTCTATGCTTATTGTTAAGCAAGCAACTTTTGGAGCCAAACTTTGTTTATATCGGATATCCAACCAGCCAAGTATAGCAGTCACTTTGTTTACATGCATAATTCTTGTCTGTATGTTTTTACAATCTCCATCTGAGTTACTTTGTTCTTAGACATTTAGCCAAAAAGATAAGTCAAATCATCTTAGATCATCTATATTTTTTGCTCCTATAAGCTATGTAATTTAAGATGTAGCCATGTGGCAAATTAGTACCTCTAATAACTAAATCTGGTAATTTTTACTTGATAAATGATAAAGTTCCTGTATCACCTTATGAACATTTATTTAATAAACTCATGCATTTAATGCTTTGCATTTTTGCGTGTCATTTTCACACTTACCTGTGAACATCCTTGGGACTCTTGTATGAGCTACAATACATGACACCTTCTTTTGCCCTTGATGTGGTTGCTCTTGAGAGAGTTGACAAGGCTGAGTGATTGCCACCATGACCATACTCATTTTTATTCTTTTGATCTGTAATTTCAATGATTGTGGAAGTTTAGCCCTTGATTGTTTGTCATCTATATAGTCAAATTTGTTAGGGTGTCCTACAAGAGGTTGATTAGCTAGTGACTTTTGGTGTTGATAGGAATGCCTTGATGTCATGCAAAGTTTGACGGGTGAAACAGAGTGCTTTTTTATTTATCTGCATATCCTGAAACAGATTCGTGATTGAATCATAAAGCACTATTTTGTGTTTGCAACTTTGGGCGATATTAAATTGTATTTCAGGTGCTACCAAACGATATTTTAGGTGCTACCAGAATATATTATATGATAAAAACTCCATTATATGTTAGTTAAATTGTATTTTTGGTGTTACCAAATTGCACCTTAAGTAGTGGTAATGTATGTTGTAGGTGCTATCGAATTATATTTTTGGTTGTACGAAAGTGTACCGTAGATGCTAGAAAATTTTATTGTAAATGCTACTAAATTATATTGTGGGTGTTATTAAAATGTGTTTTGGTGCTACCAAATTGTAGTTTAGGTGCTATCAAATCATAATGAAAAAATAGTACTTTATGATTTGTGTAAGAATTTATTTTAGAATTTGTCCGTAAACAAAGTGATCTTTTTTATGGTCATGGATGAAAGGTGATTTTCATGCTGTCTCGATGGTAAGTTTTGCTGTTTGATTCAGCATGATGGTAGACATGGTTTATTATTAAGTCAAGATAATTATTTTTAAAAAAAATTAATAATCTTTATGCCATATAACTTAATTCTATAGAGGGGTTAGTTAACTTTACACCTGATAGAGTTATTGTTTAAGAAATAAAATAATTTTTGTGTGTTTTTATATGTTTTTTATTGATTCAAATGACATGGCACAATCTACTGTCACCTTTTGAAAATGGCAAGGATTGATTCACCATTACATGTGCTCAACCTGAACCATTCTAGGCTTCTCAACCTGATTTGCTAATCGAAGGGCTATATTAGCTTAAGAGAATTTGTTTCAACTGTTCATTTTGTGCTACTTCTTCATAGACGTCATACCGTTTGATTCACTTGCTCATTTTGCTTTTATTGCTTCATTTTCGTTATCTCCATTTATTATGGACGTTTAATCTGCATTTCTGTGGAATAGGCTCTTGGTCAGTATGGTATTCTCTGCATCGAAGACATCGTGCATGAGATAGCTACAGTTGGATCACATTTCAGGGAGGTTACACACTTCTTGTGGCCATTTAAACTCAAGTGCCCAGAGAGAGGTCTTCGGACGAACAAAAAGCTCCACAAACTAGGAGGTGATACAGGCAATCGCGAGGATCAAATCAATGTGCTAATTGATAAACTGAACTAGGTATCAGTGGAGGGTGTGATTGATTAACTGATTGCACCAAACCTACAATATCGATAGCTAAAAGTATTCAGCTCCATGCTACACTCTTATTTCCTGTATCCTACTTAAAACAGCTTTCTTTCAAGCTGAAACTAGTTTTACGTTGGTTGATTGCGGGCTTCTTGATTGTGCGGTAATTAAACCCTACGCTGAGTCTGGAGGTTTATTGATTGCTTTTTATAAATTCTAGTTATATGTTTCCGTCTAATGCAGTGAGAATTTTACTCAAGCTCCATGTAAATATGATAGCTGATTGTTTATATCTGTCATTACAAGTTGACTAATGGTAATTTTCAGGTAAGAAATAGTTCAAAAGAATTATTACTCTCGATGAGATTGGGAGATTAAGAACTGCATTATCAAGTGAGGAGAAGTACCAAATTTAAGGATAGAGAAGTTTAGTAATTTTAACATCATGCAAGAATCTAACAATAACTTCAATGAACCGTATACAATCTTATTGAATTTGCATGCGTTATAATCATGTTCTTATTGTTATGTTATTGCATGTATTTTGGTTTTTTTTAAATCCTATATGATGACTGTCTTTTGTTGGGATCTTAAAGCTACCGCAAGAGCCACCTCTTATATAACCGTAAAGCAATTGCACAAGACTCCTACGGCTAATTCAGGTGGCTGGGACATGAGAGCGTGGCTAAAGTGGCTCGGATTCGATTCTCGAGGGTCTCACGGCCTTTGAGGATGTTTCCCGTTTATGTCCTGCTCACTTGGGTTCTTGCTGAACCTCCTATTAATGGCGTGAGACAGTCAGGAGGGACTGCTAACGTGATGATTTCACATAAAGCAATTGCACAAGAAATACCATCGTCGAACCAATGCAATGTTGACTAACATATATCGTTCCTAGAAAGTGTTGCATGCATAATGTATGAGAGTCGCTGTATAATTATGACGATGCTCCACTTGAATAAAACATTTGTGTTCTTCGTACCAGAATTGGTGGGGTGAATTTCGATCATCCAATTATCCTTATACCGGTTGAATCATAGGCTTGGAAGGGTTCCTTCCCACTTGATTTGGCATTAATTAATTAATTATTATTATTTTAACAATCTAGGCATTTCAATTTTCAATCTAACTAATTATGAAGGTGGGCGGTCTGATCTTATAAATTAGGTAAATCCAAAAGTACTAGTGACTCTTTGTTCAACCGTCAATATTTCATATTTAATATTTTCCATTTCACTAGTTAAAATATCCTATATAGCAACTTAGTTGAGATTTGAACGGTAGATGCTAATAAAATTATTTCAGTGTATTGTCGTTTATTAATATTAACATTATTATTATTATTATTATTATTATTATTATTATTATTATTATTATTATTATTATAGAGTTTAGAATTTATGTTAAGTCTTAAAACTGTTTGAGTGTACTATCATTGTAGTAAAATGTGATTATGTTCACTCTAGAAGTCTCTTACAATTCGTCCCTAAATTATGTAAATGGAGATAAATTACGAGATCATCTTATAACCGTCCACCAAGTGACTAGAGGGGAAGAGAAACTTTATTTTTTCTGAGAATATATACCTATCAGAAGTTAACCCCTTATCTTATTATAATAAAGTTGATATCTTCTAACCAACTATACATCTCTTGAACGTTGTTGCACCATAGCAAGGGTCTTGATTTTTCCTCCCCACTTGATTTGGCAATCCTCGATATACTTTGTGTTGATTTTTTTTTTAAGCAATGATCTAGAAGAAGTATCTTAGCTTGTTTGTTTCTATAACCTTCCCATTTTGTTTACTTGGTCAATAAATATTCTTATTAATGGTTAAAAAATTTTATAGTACCGAATCAAGATTAATTAGTGTAAGTTGAATATCTGATACTAATTAAAAACTAAACATTCCCACTATTAAGTTAGTTGTACATTTTTAATATTAGGTGGGTTTGTAGACTTCATTATTTCCTTGTTACTTGTCGGAGAGGTTGGCTAGTCTCTCTCTTTTTTTTTTTAATTTTAATTTTATTTAATTAATATTAAATATTTAATTTATATCGATTAATTTTGAAATAATTAGTCCGGTCTTATATGAGTTTTCAACCTCCCACTAAGATAAATTAGAAATACACGATGTATCAGTCAAACGTTCTTAAATAATCTTTATTAAAAAAAATTCATTCGTTAATTTACCAAAAATATATCTAAAAAACTAAACAGACACCTTATCACTAGACTATTACCCTCACCAGATCTGTTCTATCGGTAGGCAACGCTTACACTTACTGAAGATGAACACTTTAATATTTCTGGTCGTCAAGCTGTTTCACCAAGTGATTTGATAAATGGTAATTTTTATATTAAAATTATGCCAACTCTTTATAATAAAAGATTATTCTCCCGATAGTTGTTTGGTGAAACAAATTCATAAATGAAAATTGCCAATTTATTTATTTATTTTTAACAATTTCTGCTTATGTTTGTGCTTGTTGAAATCATTTAGATCAAAATTTATTCATCAAGTCTTTATGATTTGCATGCCGAACAACTCACAGGTGGAAATATATTGTTGCCACATGGCCACTGCAAAAATGTCCTTCGTAAGATTTCTTAAATAAAACTGTAATATTATTTTTAAAGATGACCAATTTACATCTGGATCCATGCTGAGTCGCCATAAGATAGACCCACCTATGATAAAGTTATAATCCTGTACATGAAACAACAGCAGTAAATGCACACTAGTCCTTTTAGAACAAATTCTGAAGAAATCTCTATCACCCCTCAAAGTAGTTAATCCAAATTTTGCTGTAACTATAAGTGAGGCGTTGAGGAGCTAGTCAGGAAGCACCGAGCGTCAGGGAACAGAAAATACATTATAAGAGCAATCGATCCAGCAAGGCAAGCACTGAAGATAAACCAGTTTAGCCCAGCAAAACCTTTATTATCGCTTCTGCTCATATCACGATGATAATCTTTGTTGCTATACTTGACAGTGCGATTGACTGATTGAGTGTTCGTTGATTGCATCTTGCTAACCTGAAGTCTAATCCTATCAGAGGGAACACCAGCTGAGTAGTCTTCATTACGTCGTCTAATCATTTCATTACGTGGTCTAATCTGAATTCTGGGGCTCTCACATGAGTTAGAAGCAGTAGTGTCACCAAGTGATAGAGAGTCCTGTTTAACAATATTCTCAGTTCCAATTTTAGAGTCACCAAAGCTTATGTTATCAGAGCAGTCAGATCTGAGGATATCAAAGATGTCATCTACGAATAGGAAATCAACGTTTTCTTCAGCATTTGGGTCAAGATAAGTATCCAGTGGCTCCTGTTTTGTTGGAACAGAACTAAGATCTCCCTGCAAAAATCTCAAGATAAGTATACAACCATGACTATATATATATAGCTTGGGTATGCGCATTTCGACTTCAGATACCCGATAGAATTGAGTCATTTAATTGAAGTGGCTTAGCAAAATGGTGAAACTACAACAATTCAGCAAAGAATTTTGCAACATATGCAAACACGAAGAGATGAACGAGAAATTCATAGTGACCTTTTTTGACAGGGAAGTACCATTAAGGGAAAAAAAAAAACTGAATCTGGTGAAATTAAAGATCAGTTCCAAGTAGAGTTGGCAACACAGTATTGAACTGACATGAACTCATCCGACTACTCAAAATGGACAATTGCAAACTTATTTTATTTATTTCTTATTCTTATAAATCAATATTTGATGCCTATGTAGACATGTACTAAGTGACAAAATTCTTAACTACTCTTGAGACCATCATGGTGAGACTCAGTTTCTGAACCTAAGAACTGCTAGGACAAAAAAACTTGAAACCAAGAATGTTTTCAAGATGAAGGGTCCTACAGACCACCAGGCTAATTCCCAGCAAAACACGTATCAAATTGTAAGAGATTGAGTTATACCTCAGCCTCATGCTCTAGTTCACTAAGACCACTGAAGTTGGGATCCAAGAGTTCTTCAATCCACGCGCCAATATCATCTATATCATTTGAGTGACTAGATGATTCCTTGACAGGTTCAGCATTTTGGGCGACTTTACCTTCTTCAGATTCCCAACCATTCCTCTTAGTAACACGACAAAGAACAAAAATATCCTGTAAAAAGATTAAATATTAACCAATCCAAAAATGCGTCATAGGAGATACTAGACTAGTATCTATAATTAATTTATCTAATAGCAATCAGGTGTAACTTCAATAAATGATAAAATAAGGTAAATAAAGTTCTGCTGGTATGGAAATGTTCAAAGGCAACTGAAATATTCTAATTAGATGAGATTGAATAGATTGGAATTGAAAGTGTAAGAGGGTATAAAGGAAAACAAAAGAAACCTTTATTTAATACCACAAACTGTGATTTAATTGATTTGAGTCTTGTTAGTAATATACACTCACACAGAATACAATGGAAGAATAAGATTAATGTAGTTGAATCCAAAATAGTCTATGTTGGGTGATGATGAGGATGAATATCTAAAGCTAAGCTTTTGGTATAAATGATCAGTGAACTAGAGTACGAATTTGAATTTCTGAGGTTAAATCCTGTTGGTATAAGGTTGAGTTAGTCCACATGTTTGGCTTGGGCCAATCTAATCCAGTTCACCTACCCACATGTGAAGGTGAGTATTAACAATACCAATATATGCATTAGTATCCTTTTTTAATAGGGCAATTTTTCATGATAAGTTGTAAACAGACAACAGGTACAAGTAGTCTCCTCGATGCTCTTGTCAACGTAGGAAGACCAACTCATACTTCATAATCAATTGAAATAAAAAGGTTAAGTAGTCTAATTGTGGCTACAATAGAGATACTTTAATGTTAGGTATCGCAAACCAGTGTAATGAAATGGTTGAGTTGTAAAACTATATGTAACAGTTCTACAATGCTGAGACCCTTACCCAAATTAATGGTAGCATATTGATATAGGCCTCCAAACCAATATGATAATCCATGATGCCATAAAATCAATATTGAGCAACTATACTAGACCTAGCTTTTCATCATAGTTATGTGGTTCTAATTTTAATCTTTCTACAGATTAAGAATTGCACAAGGTACATGATAGAATATGTAGAGGAAAGGAACTTGTACAAGAAAATTTGCTTATGCTTATGTTCTTTTTTGTCACTCCTATGAAGAATCTGCATAAGATTATGCTAGCATATTATTCAAGTCTAAACTAACAAGGCTTGAAACATGCCTAAATTAAAAGATTTCAGATATAAAACATATTTTGCTCAAATGGAGTCTGTCGTTCAAAGCAAAAGACTTACCTTTGAGTTGAGAGCAGTCTTATATTTTTTTTTGTCTATATGATATTCATGCATAATCCAATCAGTCCGGATTCCACATGGAGGCCGACCTTCATGAAATACCAAAGTTTTTTTGGTACCTAATACTCGGTTTTGGGACTTCACGTCACGGTCTTTGCCTGTGGATTTCCAATAACCTTCTTCTGTCGCCCTGTTTGTACGAGAACTGTTAGGGTACTTTCTGTCACGTAATGCAAAAAAATGCCACTTGCTATCCCTGGTGCGAAGACGACATTTTGCTGCAGTGAAATTAAAATATAACATAAGAAACAAAAAAGGAGATAATATTCATGAAACATGACACTATGTTATTTAGTTATCTCTAAAGTTGTCTATAGCTATGCTAAGTAGCAGCAAAATTTGATATTTCAGCAACCAGTTGAACAAGTAACTTGTACTGATTTGGTACACCAGTCGCAAAGATTAGCAAAGAATGAAAGATAATAAGTAGAAAGAGAAAAATCAGGAGAAGAAAGACCTAAGATGGAAAGATGAAGGAGAGAACACAAGGGGAAGGAAGAAGAGATCTGGTCTTTGTGATTTTACCATGTTAGCCTAGTTCTGCACGTCAACTTGGGCTTGCGTCAATCTGGGAAGAGAAAGACAACTTTCTCCAAAAATAAGATAAAAAAGGATTGATGTGGGTAAAGTCAACTGTGTTGAATGAAGACGAGTAAATGGCTTCTAGTTTCATAAAGGATACATCTGAGTAAAAGGCCTTAGGTCCATCCAACCTACTATGAATTAAAGGGAAACTGTGAATTATATAAGTGTATGTTCCTTAAATGTTGACTTTACCATAAACAAGGAAAAGTTCACGAGTTTGACACACTAAAAAACAGTCATAAAACAATTACATGGATGGTTTGAGGAAGGAATTGGTGAAAAATAAATGAGGATTACTAGATACCATGCCACTATTTACACGACAATAAAGTAGCAAGAAGAGAGTTAACCAGGGGATGATGCAAGAGAGATGATGAAAAAATGTCGCTTGATAAAACTAAATATAATAGGGAAAACTAATGTGGGCACATTACCCACTTATTAAACAACTATTGAAATGATGACATGTATCCTGAGTAGTCAGTCATTGACATTTTAAGGATTAATTCATAGGAGCTGACATGTATCAAAGGTCAAAGTCAAAAGGGCAATAAGATGCCACAGCATGAAGGGGCAAATGCACTCTCAATAGTTGAGTGCTCACTTTGGGGCCTATAAAAGGGGGCCAAGTACAAAGTTGAGAGGGTACAATCAGCTATAGCTTCAAGCTTTCCAAGAGACTAATAGGTGAATCCTGAGATGAGAAGTAATTGTCACTCGGTTGTTTGATCATAATGCTCCCAAATCACCATTTTCTCCAACATCAACTCTCATTCAGAGAATTAATGCTTAGAACCAGTCTAAACCTAATTCACTCCTCTTCCCTTTATCTAGAATTATACACTTCTTCACCTTGACCAAAAATTATATACCTCTTCCATTTTGCTACAAATTTTCCACCTCTTCTTTTTTACTGGAATTATTCGCCTCTTTCGCTTTATCAGGAATTATCCACCTCACCCTTTACTATGAATTAATCACATCTTCCCTTCACTAGAAATTATCCACTTCCTCCCATCACCAAGAGCTGCCCACTTTTTCCCTTTATCAAGACTTCCCACCTCTTCTTTTCATCTTAACTACTTTGATGAAGGAAATGCCATCTAAAGTTCTCGACCACCTCATCCGAACTGAATGAATTACTCCCTTTTCATCTGACTTATTTCTAATACATATGAAGTGGGCTGCTGATCCATCTTCATCCTCCACATTAAGCTTCCTTTAACCAAAGAACCATTCCAATTGCCAAGCCTAGACTCGAGCTAAATCAAGTAGACTTCATTATTGGATTGTTATTTGATCATATTAAGTGAACAACCTAGGAGTCTAATTTGGGTGGATAGATGAGAAGAGGAAGAAGAGAGCAAAAAGAGAAGTGAAAGGGATAATGTGTTTGATAATGCCAAACAGTCGAACAGTTTGTGAGTATTCATTATTATGTTGTTGAATTTCTAATTCCTAATTTTTAATTCTTTTGATGTAAAATAGGTTTTATAGTTCTATTGCATGTTTATAAATTAAATAAAGTTTTAGTTAATAAAATCTTGGAGATGAAGTTTCATGTGCTAACTAGGCTGGGACTGATACATATTAATTGTTCATTGGCATAGTCCAATCTTGATCTGTGGCTAGGAATAATGCAATAAAATAATGCCAAACAGGTGACTAGTTTTTAAGAATCCATTATGATCTTGTGTGAATTATTAATGTTAATGTGAAATGGATTTTGCAGTCTTAATACATGTTTATAAATTAAATAAATTTTTAATTCAAAATCCTGCAGATCTAGGAGTTATTTGTTTTTGTCAGAAATAATTCATATCATTATCAAGTTCATTGCACAAAACATTAGTATGTGATGAATAACAAAATTACAGGTGCAAAATTACCAGGTAAATCCCATGGCTCATGCTTATATATGTCCACCTCTGGTATAAGCTCATCGAAGTTGTGTCCTAGTATTTTCAACTTCAAATAGTGAGATATAAGTTCAACATCTGTCGGGTGAAAACCAAACCCAGGTGGCAAACAAACACTTAATTTTTCCATCCAAAATGACTCAACTGCATGAGAATATACAAATATTATCACACTAGAGATCAAGTAATAACATAAAATGTAAAGGTAGACAGGATAATAACAACAAAATCGAAGGCAAATAGTTCATATGAACAATGTAAAGACTACAGTTTATATTTACAATTTCAACTATCAAACTATGTTACTATTTAAATCATCATTTTATTCTGGAAAGTGGGAATAGCAGAAGCAAATAAATGCAACCAGAACCATGAAAAGTTTTAACTGCTTTCTATTGAAGAACAATGAATTAGCAAAATGAAATGTACAACTTCATGTAGCGTGACCACTAAGTTTAAACTAAAAATTTGTTCTGATTGGGGAGGGGTAACTCCTCCCAGACCATAGTGAATTGGAAAGTGTTTAAATAATCAGTTTTGGCTCAAACCAATTATTCTTTTCACCAGAACACACTTTTAACTGAAAAAATTGTCAACTTTACTATTATTGTGAAAGAGCAAAGATAATTCAAGATGGTGTTCTTTGCTTGTTGATCGTCATGTTTCACTATTATATATGAGTTGAATTTAGTGTTTTAGTTTAAATGAGTGCAAAGTTTAATCACACCAATGTCACGGTCAAACTAGGAAGTCTTTTCTTTCTAAACTTAGCAGCCTTTTTCTTTTTTGGATTAAGCTCTCCAAGGTGAACTCTAAAGCTACTGTCTTTCCCGGCATCCACTATTAAAATTTTACCCTTTTCTTAACACACCAGTATAAGTCAACATACAGCCCAATAAACTAAAATTATCATGACATTAACAATCCAATATGTAGTAAAAGCAATTTCAGATGGATATTTACAAACTAGATCCCAAATACAATCCTTCTTAGAATATTAAGTATGGCAAATATATAAACACTATCTTAGGTTAGACAAATAATGACAACCTTCATCTCAAGTATATCCAATTATATCCAATGACCTATAAGATAGAAGAAAGAAACAACAGCAAAAAAGAGGTATTTCTTATGTCCAACAAGTCTGTGTGCGTAATGTACACTCAGAACACGCTAGCACATCCCATCCATAAACAATGTATCCTAGGAGAAAAGTTAGCTGAAGTGACCAATAAATCTCTGGCCTGATATTTGTACATGCTATAGGATATAGCTTGACTTGACGAGCTGAAGAACATAGTTCAAGTCGCAGAGGTTGACAATTACCAACTATCCCTTACTCCGCAACACTGGTGGTGGGAAAGCAATAACCTAAAACAGGAAAATAGTGCAAAAGCCGAGTCCAAGGACCGGACATCGCATCTTCCACAACTTGAGGTTATATACCGGCTATTTTCCCCTAAATTAAATTCGTCCCACTGATGCGGTGCGGTTGAATTCGAAGCGGACCTAACGAGATTACGTATGCAGACACAGATATATCATCCGATCCAAAGGAGCTTCGGAAAGGGAGAAGGAGGACGATCGGGGAATTAAGTTTCGAAGACTACAAACGAACTTATCCGATTCTATGCCGGAACGAATCAAAAGTATGGAATAACAAACCTAATCACAAAGCTCAACCTTAAAAAAAAAAGAAGAAGAAGAAGAGAAGAAAACATAGCCGACCTCTCTCCGTCCAGTTCGATCGCCTGCCTGGAAGGAAGAACGATCTGGTGGGGGGTTTGGTGCACTCCTTATCGTCGTTAATCCCTGCCGCAATCGTTTCGCTCCCGAGTCTCCCTTTCTACTGATAACGAAGTCGTCGTCGAAGTCAAGTCCTCGGGATACCGAGAGGCATGCCTGCGCGTTAAAACCGCGTAGTTTTTAACTCTATTATCGTAAAATAACTAATTTTAATTTTAATTTTTTTATAAAAATAAAAAAATTAAAAACACATTCTTTCTAAATGGTAATTGGGAATGGTAAAAAAAGCAAGCACCTGATAATTGTCTTTAGTAAACATACTCTAATTCCTAAAATACATCTTGAATGGGGCATAAATTAATTTATTAATTTGTTTACAGTTAATTTTTTTTTATTTAAAAAATTCTTTGATATAAAAATATTAATATTCCGTCCTTCGAATCTTATTTTTGAAAGGATGATAAATTATTTTTTTTAATGATATTGATATATGAATTTAACTTTTAAGATTTTTGTATTTGAAGTAAATTTTTCTTAACAAAAACATCAGAAATCCATCCTTTGAATTTTATTGCGTACAAGTGACCAAAGAAAGGCCCTGCCAGCTATGCAAGTTCTATAAATCTTAAGCATAATCTTTTGTTGAATTTCTGTACCAGTAAAAGTTGACTTCAGAGAAGACTTAGGTTAGATACGACTGGTTTGGTTTAACTACATATTCGAGATTATCAGTAATGTATTTGGATAGAACTCAACGTCCCCAAATCAAGTGAACATCTAATGAACATCTGACCATTTTTAGATCAGTTTACTTTAGATTATGATTCGGTGAGAGGAGAAGTCAATGGTCTATAAAAAGGTCACATCACTAGACCTCAGACCAGACAAGGTGTAAACTAAGTACACCAGCTAATTTGTTGATCATAATCGACTGAGTCAAGCAT
>JBBPFQ010000113.1:8429920-8441122 GCA_037974815.1 Kaempferia elegans | reverse complement strand
TAGAATTATTATACTATTTTATCTTCCGTTTTGCATGTTTGTGAAACATGTTTCAGCATGCACTTGATTGGGCTCCTCAACATCAAGGAGCAATTTTATGCTAACCTTCAGGTAGAACACTTGGGCTTGGTATGCTCCTAGAGACCAAGATCACGTTGGACCTGGCCTGCTCCTAGAGACTAGGACTACATTGGGCCTGATCTAAGAGCAAACCAGGACCAAGTTGGTCCTTATCCACACCAAGTCAGGCCCATAGTGTTTCTTGATCAAAACCATGTTTGATATCAATGAGTTTTGGTCAAAACTCATTAACCGACTAAGAGAGCTCATATTGCACTTATTTCAAATCTTGTGAGCTTTTGAGGCTGCAAGGAGTCTGAATGTGCCCTCTATTACTTATTTTAGGCTCCCCAGAGGTGCTCAGGTATTATGCTAACTTTCAGCTAGAACTATTGGGTTTGGTGTCCTAGAAACCAAGACCACGTTGGGCCTAATCTTCTCTCGAATCAAGCCCAACGTGGTCCTAGTCTCCCCACACCATGCCCACGGTGTTCCTTGATCAGAACTAAGGTTTGACATCATATCTACCTTCATCTCACTCGACCCTATCGGGTGGATGCAAGTTTGTAGAAACTCAAATAACCTAGGTCTATTAGTAGGATTTGATCAAATACACTAACTGACTTAGAGAACTCAGATTGTATTCATTTCAAGTCTTGTGAGTTCCTGATATTACAAGGAGTCTAAATATGTCCTCCATTACTAATTTTCAGGCTTCCCTAGTCATGGTCCAAAGGTTTTATCTTACAAAGGCTCTAACTTTTGACTCGGGATGAGTTTTGGGGTGTTCCAGGAGCAAAAACAAAGCTCATTCAGAGATCTACAATTTGTTATAGGATTAACTCATAAGTGCCCAATTTCATATCCAAAAATTATCATTTAAGGTATTTTTGAAGGTTCAGAAGACTTTTTTCTCCTTTGAACTACTAGGGAAGTCTAAAAATAGTAAATGATGATACATTTAGACTCCTTGACACTTCAGAAACTCACATGACTGGGAATAAGTGCAATCAAATCTCTCTAGGTCTATTAGTAGATTTTGGGCGAAATCCATTGATGGATCTAAGTTATTTTGATTTATATGAATTTGCAACCACATGAAAGAGCATAGTTTGGAGAAGATTCATGTCCCCACAGGATGAACTGATGGCTAGTGTGTGAGGTGTTGCCACCATAGTTTGGAGAAGATTCCCCCGGGAGCATAGTTGAATTGGATAGTGCGGGGCAGAGTTGCTACCATAGGGCAAGGGTTTGAATCTCTGCAAAATCAAGGAAAATAGCCCTCCCTGCACTAGCCAACTATATCTTCCCGATTTACCTCCTCACAGATAGTCATGGGGTTGACCGTGTGGGCTGCTGAGGTGCCAAATTCTACCTTTTACTACCATAGTTTGGAGAGGATAGATTTGTTGTCAAATCTTAGTTCTGATTTTAATAGTTAAATTAAAAAATAATTAAATTTGAATTGTATAAATCAACAAGTAATATAAAGGAAAAAGAGATGTACTTTCCAAGTGCGGAGCAGGAGAGAGAAAAATGTTAAAGTTATATGCTTACAAATCACCTAAATAATTTTTACATTTATAGTACATTTGGTAAGATATAATCGGCATTATAATGTAATCAAGATTATATTACAAGGTTGATTATTTTATTTGGTATCATTTTAATCTTGTAATATAATGTAATCTCTATTACAAAAGTTAATAAATTTTATAATATGAATTACAAATTAAATATCATATAATTCAGATTACATTCTAATCTAAATTTTAATATGTCAAAATACATCATTTACTAAATCACCGTATTTCTTATTTTTATATTCAAAATTTAAAACAAAATAAAATAAAATAGAACCGAACCCGTAGGACTAGGCCCAAGCATAATATCTTGAAAATCAAGCTTTGGCATGTACACTATTCACCTGTTTTTGACCTAGATGCTTGTATTTTAACATGAAGTTCGTTTGTATATTGGGTCATACTTGATGCGTATTTTTGATGAACTTCAGACGTAATTGAAAGGCATGTGATTGTGAGAAAAATCATGCAAACTAAGGATGTATTTAGTTATCTTATTTTTATTTTTATTTCCTAAAAAATATACATTTTTTGAAAAATATATTTATAAATTTTTTATTTTTCTAAAAAATACTATTTTTTTTTTAAAAAAATAGAGATAAAAAAATACAAATCAAACATAATTTTTTTAAAATATATATATTTTTTAAAAATAAAAAATATACAAACCAAACACTCTATAAGATTTTTAAAATAATGCTGATAAGAATTTTTTCAGAAAGAAAGACACAGAATCTCTCTTTTTTTTTTATCAATAATTGAGCTTTTTTAAAACACTAAGACTACTTGCTAGTTTCCCAAACCAGGAATCAGAAAATCATCCTTTGAGCATGTGAAAGAAGATTAAAAAATCAAAGCTGAAAAAGATGGAAGGCTATCATACTATTGGGTTGCTTTTTCAAATAATCAATTGATTGACATGTAATGCGCCATTTGCACTATAGCCTTTCATGCAATGTCATCTTGCATTATGTTTTAGTTAAATTAAATATTATGCAATAATTCCCCAAGTCATGTGAAAAAAATAGTTGACTGCCTAAATGACTAGAGGATAGAAGATTTTTTTTTTTCCCTAAGGATATATACCCGTCAAAAATTGACCTCTTATCCAATTATAACAAACCTCTTCTAACCAACTAACCACCCCAAATGATGTTGCAATTACAATATGCACATAAAGATGTCGAATCATTGCATATAAAACAGTCAATCCTCATTTCATACATCGATATGAAATAGAAGAAGCCTCAGCGCCCATCTGAACTAATTTTGGAACCAGGATAAGAGAACAAACGTACAGCATTTTCAAAACTTAGTTGCGCTAGTTCTTCTTCAGATATTTCAAGCAAAGTTGCCACATAATTTAACACCTGAAAAGGCCACATGCATGATTTCTTATGTCGCCAAAATCTACTTGTATTAGATTAATATGTTGCCCATACTTACATTGAGAAGGTTAGCAGGATGATTCAGTATTTCCTCTGATAATCTTGTTGCTTCTCCAGCTTGATCACTAAGCTGATCACCTGACTCTCCTTTAGAAGCCAAAACGGGTACTGGAATCCAAGAATTAGTGTTTGAAGTCGGCAATCCATCAGGTGAATCTGTCTCGATTAAAATCCTATCTTTTGGAACCTAAACAAAATTCTGCTGGGTCAGAGTAACACAACTCTAGTTGATTCTTGTTTTAATTAGTAATATTCTATTAAGACTTGCCGATTGTAGCAGTTTCTTTGCTTTCTGTGGCTTCATGGATGTCAGGAATCCAGAAAACGAAAAATATGAACCCAACTTTGCAAACCCAGAAACTGATTCTGCGGATCCCATATATGAGTGCAAAATAACACCTTCGGGGAAAGGGCCAGTGCGTCTGATCATGAAAATTAAAACATTACTCTTGTTACCAGATAGATAAGTACCATATATTGATGTGGATGCCAAAAAATAAAGTTATTTGATTTTTTTTTATTATTTACAGGTATTATCGACTTGACAATGTTTCATTTACAATATCTTGTGCTTCCTTGAAACAAGTTGTGTAGAAATTAACAGAGAAACTTGGAGTCGATATTATCTAAATACCATCGCCATTAATTTTGCATCCAAGCCTCCTAGTTGTCTCTGATAAATCAAGCTATAAAACTTTAAAAAACAACAGATAACTCAATCTACATAATCAAGAGAGTGCTGGGTAGATTGTCTAGGTTGATTTTTGTGGCTGCTATTTTATCAATCATAACTATATTTACTACATTTATTGAATTATTTATTGGATTAAAATCCAGTATAACTACCTATCCAACTTAAAGCTTCAGGTTTCTGGTAAAGCAAGTTCAATTTTGATTCTGTTGGTTATTGTCCACAATCTCCATGTTTTCCCTCACAATAAGAATGTGCTTAAAGACAAATAAAGAGGGCAGCATAATCATGAAAGTTGCACTAATTTCTCACAGAAACAGCAAAGGGAGAAACAGTCAAGAAGAGACTCTCAGACTCATTATCAGGGTACCCATAACAGTAAAGTGGGGTTTTGACCAGTAGGAAACATGGAAATTTTCCATGAATCCACTTATGAAAGGTGCCTTTCAAGAGCCCATTAATTACATATAAGATAATTGCTACTAGCTACATGCCTGATTTAAAACTTGTGACTACGAACTGCACAATGAACTGATAAACATTCCCGAGTTCATGAACTTTATGCAAAGGTCTGAGCCATGATAGGCCTTAACAATTATTTTTGCAATTTGTTGCTTAGAAAATAATTTTATTTCTATGAGAAACAATTTTACTTGTGCAGTAAATTGTAGAATAATTGATTGTCTGAAATATTAACATGTTCGTTTTAGCTAAACAGCAAATAATTCATGAGCTTCCAAATTCATCATATATTGGAGGTAAATAAGGGAGTCATATTGGGATAATTATAGTTTTCTTGGGATTAACTAAATCTTTATTTTATAAAAAAAAAACACCTAATAAAATTAGGATCCCATGCTCTGATTAATAAAATTTCTTTTTGATTCTCTTGGTGAGAGTTCTTCTCAAATAGAGTAATTTCCTTCTAAGTTCCATGGTGATTTGACAATTTGATTTGTTGTTATGTCAATTGGTATTAGAGTCAAAACCTAGTAATTCAGTATCACTATTACCCCTCCGCTTTCCACGATCGTCAAACTTTGGCATCACCCTTATCCACAACTCTTCCCACTACTACTCTACTTCGATTAGGTTCTAACATAACTCTCGTGCCCTCTCATTATCTCTATGCTCTGTCGGTATCATCACCGTCTAACAATCTAACAATGAGCGGCTAAATCACACTGACCTTCTAAGGACACTACTATGACTTGCTATCAATAGAGGTCATCTGATCAACGATGCAAGTTACTCTCATTTGCATAAGGAAGATCATTTCCTTTTCTGTACATCTGTTTCCTTGTCAGAATTAGATACTTATAATCATCTTCTTTGAAAACCAAAGTATTGTGTGCATCTTCCTTGAATATTTGCAAGTACCATTAGAACCTACAAAATTTTCAGTACTAACATGATACCACAGCTATGGAAATCTAGAAATTGAGAACCAAGTTAAACCCTTACAACATGATTTCCAAAAGGTCTCCAAAAGCACGCACACAATGAACGGAAACTGGTTTCTTTAATTCTTTGGCAAGTTGAAGTTGCTGGCTAAAAACATCAACCTAAGACAAAACAAAGCTAAATGCCAAATGAATAAAAAGTTTAATTAAGATCACTACAGTGATAGTACCTGCATGAAACAAATAAATGCTAGATTTTAGAAATCCCCATCAGATTAGTCTACTAATCTAACTAAAGACTGAATGACATACTAGATTACTACCTGTTGTGCAAAATCAATTTGTCTTCCATGTGAACCTTTATCTAGGCCAATCTACACAATTTCAATCACAAATTCTTAATAGGTATTTGAACAAAAATCATTCAGTTCAGGGGTAGTATACACTTTTTTGTGCAATCAGCTAAATGTAAAGTATATAAATATAAAAAAAGATGGCGACATGCTTTATAGCATTTAAAATGTTGGTACCAAGATCCAGAGTTTACAATTGGCCCCAATACAATTATTGAACTGGATGGCAAAATCTTGCATTTAGTTGTGCCAACATAAATTATGATCAAATGCAGTGAGCCCATGCTGAACAATATGAATCAGCCCCAAGCTCATATCCCGTTTTGCAATAAGTGACACATGGAACAGATATATTGTAGTAATGTAATTTGGGGGGAAAAAAAACAAGTAACATTTGAATATTGGATGATCTAGTAAAGCATGATTCAATACTGATATCTGATCATTAAAAACTGTAATTGGAATGGAGATCACCCAATATTGATATATAGGACCAAAAAATATAATTCGTAGGTAATTTTAAATAAATTAGAAATTTCATTTGAAGAGTTGTTTTTAAATAAATTAAGAAAACATCCAGAGGCTTCTTGTCCACTTATAACCACCGATCGAAAGCCTCATTTGTCAAGTGATTGTCCCTTTTTTTTTTTTTGCAGTCAAAAGCCTTATGTACTCATAATTGCCAATCAAAATTGACCATTGGCATCCAGTTGTGTTAGCCTAAGGGCTACAACTGTGTGCTGTTCAACATAACGCAGTATTCCTTATCACGGTTGCCTTCATGGATTAAGGTTCATGTGACACCACAATCAAAACACATTTTGCAATCATACTAAAAAAAGTCAGGTACATTAGAGTAAAAAATTTCACCTGACCAAGGTGGTTAATCTTGAACTATCTTTGATGGAAACTCAGTAATCAAAGCTGACACTCCATAGCTGAATCTTCTTTGTCAATATTTCAAATCTACTCAGAATTACCACTAGACCATGTTGATCAAGTTGTAAAAAGTTGAGCTCGCGCTAGATAATTGTATACTTATTACTTGAGTGGCCAATATTGGAAAATTGTTTTGTTTGCATCAACAGGGGAATGGGTGCTTATTTTAGAACATTGGAAATATTAATCATTGAGTTTGATGTACTATCACCCTTTACAACTGATGTCTACAAATTATAATTGTAGTGAGTGCCATTTTCAAATACTCTGTCTACATTGTATTCATGAAGACTTGGAGAAATTATAACAATGACTTTTGGAAGAATTTATACACTATTCCTCCCATTGTTTTTCACTCATCTACAATAAGCTCAGTATTTAGTGATTTAGCCCATGTAAATCAGACTTCAATTCCTAGATTTATTTGATCTTTTGGTAGGGTTTCATAAAGAAAAGGTGGTTGAAGGAACCATGGTAGCGTAGTAGGTCCAAGTGGTCATTGATGAAGTTCCTATTGCAATTACCTCGATCATTCTCATGCAATTGACTGGGTTAGACATGAGAAAAATCAAGTAGCTGACATTATTCAAGCTCAGACACAAAAGGCAACCCTAGGAGAACATAACTAGTTTAGAGAGATATGTACCTTCTCAACTTCTTGGATCTTCAATACTGGAATCACATGTCATATGATTCATTTATTTTACTTATATCATATGTTCAAGGTCTCAGATGATCATTAACTTTGTTCAAACATATGCAAAGGCAATTTGTATGAACTAGTCTCTTCTTTACTTTGCCATTGTCATACTGTTTGCATTATCCCAAATGTCCTCAACGTAGTTTTGATCAATCAACTTGAAGGTTTTAAAAAGCATATATATATATATATGGTTGAGTTATTGGATGATGTAACATGAGTTATGTGGGCATATATATGGTCTCATTTAAATAATATCCAATATCAATTTCCCTCTTATGTAAGAGCATAAGCAATCCCAAAAGAAAAACTTACAATGTGATGATTAACATTAAAAGAGTATTGAATGATCTAAATGCTAACATGCATAAATATATTTTAAATCACCATATAACTATTCCATTAACATTTATCACAATATACTTTAGTTGAGGAATCTCTTCCCTTCCCATTTTCATGATTATTTTTCACTTGGATGAAACAAAACAAAAACTGGATAAGCCAATGGCAGATGGAAGAATCTTTTGATTGCATATACATTACGCAGCTAGGTGGGACATGCATATAGTAAAGTATTGGATAGGCATATGGGCAATATATAAGGCTCTTAAAACATTTAGTCAACTTGTGAATTAGATTGCTCAATAGCTTTGATTTATTTATTTATTTTTGCTGTTGTTCAAAATTTATAGTCTGATGAATGATTGACATAAGGCACACGTATCTCTGTTTGATAGAGTTAGATTCTTCATCCCCAAGGGGAAGCTCCTAGTGCTCTTTTGCAAGATCCCTTTCACTAAACTTGCGCTCAATCTGGTGAACCAGATGGGAATCATGGTGAAGCCTGATAAGGCAAGGTCGGCAAAGATCATGCAAGTGGAGCTTAATCCTATGGATTAGGCAGAGATCGAGGTAGATATCAATCCAATGAAGATTAATAGGGTCAAGAAAGGAAGGAATAGAAGAAAGAAAAATAATTTTCCTTAATGTGCAATCAAATAGTGAATCATTTGACCAAGGGATGGGACCGCTTGTTTTAAGTCATAATAGGCTGCTAAGATTGATCATGTAGCTTTATGTAGACTTATAAGAGTGTGAGCCAAGTAAAGTTGGGATCTCTAATCATATTCAGTCAATCGGGGTGAACCTTAGTCCAGTGCGAAGTTCAATTGATTTGAGAGTCAACGAACTAAGAGTTTGAAGAATTGAATGTCGTTGTTTGAGCCCTAGACGTCTTGCTCCAGCATATTGTCAAGCTAGTCGTTGACTATGCAATGGATACTTTTGCATGATTAGTTGACTGGAGATTGGTTTGGATGATTAGAGGTGGGCACAATAAAGCCATTGCATCCTTTCTTATAAAAGCTCTCGGGGAGCTTTGAGTTGACATGATTCTATTGAAGTGAACTAGAAAGCCCTCAATGGTTGTGCCTAGATTGTTTAAAGGTCTCTAAGAGTTTCCAAAAGGTTGAATGCATCAACTCAATCACCTTGGTAATTTCTTTCTTAATTAGCTTTACATTTATTGTATTGAATAAGAAAAGCTCACTTGTAAACATGAAACATCCTAAGCATGGATTGTAAAAGGTTTATCCTATTACCTCTTGTAAAGGAACAATCTATAGTAGAATTTTTATGGGGTTGACTCACTAGACAATTCATATGTTGTGAAGTTGGATGCATTTATTTTTATTCTTATTTCCACTGCATTTATACATGACTCAAATTGTCATACACACACAAGCACCCCATGCACACTAACAAGGTTGATTTATCTTTGGCTTGCAAGAAAAAGAAAGTTTTATTTGTAAGTCACCACATATTCACCCTTCTCTAGTCGGACTATCTCATATCTGAGCCATCATCACTGTTCTTGATAGATAGAAGCTTATATCTACCACTATTTGACATACTCACCATACAGTAGTATGAACAAATATAATATAGCTGATTTTTACCTCTAAAATTTAATTTATGTTTTAACCAACAACTTGCTTCCCTAAATCACAGTAGAGGAATGCAGATGGGCCAAAGAACCATGCCTTGTTACAAACTTCACCTAATCTCCAATTTTCTGTATGGGAGGACAAAAAATTAAATGCTTGATTTGCTTCCTTCTTTGTAATACCTAAATGTGAGAGTTGTAAGAGTTGTGAGAGTGGTCAAGAATGGACTATGAACATTATTGGCTTTAGAACTATTCCCAATGGTGATGTAGCCACTTTAGCCCATAATGTAACTAACTAGGAACGCACAGTGTCAAGTATTGAAAGAAATATGAATATACTCATGACCAAAATGAGTCAAATAATCTATCACGATCCAAATGCCAAGAATATTTGAAAATAAAATAATTTGGTACTAAGTTAAGTTGACTTCCTATTGTTACCTTCATTTCCCATTTGCTTACCTTAGTGTATCAATTCCATCAGTTAGCAAGTATGCGAAGAGATAGACAGTCAGCCTTCAAAGTCAGATCATCTACTCTGACACTGAGGGGGCACTAGGTTCGTGGAAGGGAATGAGAATAGGAATGGGAATGATTGTAAATAATAAGGGCTTCAATCCGATTATCATTCCTCCCATTTTGCTCTGTAATGTCTCATTCCCATGTTTGGGGGATTGAATCCATGGGACTCACCATCAATTCCCCAAATCAACCACCAACTTTCAATCGCTTTCCCATTCCCCACTCTCATTCCATCCAACCAAGCACCTCCTTAGTGTCATCCACATCCGCTTCCGGTTGTGATATAAATAACCAACCTTTAGTTACAGTAAAATTATCTACTATATAACCTGATTAAACAAGTATTCTCACTACTGAAGCCACTGAACAATTTCAACCATTAGTTTTGACTTGAAGCAACCTTAAAACCCAAGAAAGGAGTATCCATACCTCACCCACGGAAGCGGCTGGCGTGGCGCTGAGGAATTCTTTCAATGACCTGAACCAATTTGGGGATCTCTCTGCAACAAACCTATTTGATGCATGGATCAGAACTATCGATCAACGTCAAAGAAGAATAATTTGAAAAGAAGGGTGAGGAGTGCAATGAAATTTCTCACCAGGGGTGAAGGCCAAAGCAGGGAATTATGCTAGGGTACTCGTCCCCCATCTGCTTGACGATGTGCCAGTCCGCCTATACGAGGAATGAACGTAACAAGCAAAACGCCCCAAACACCAAGAAAATAAGCAAGGCGTCTAGATACGGGCACCTCGGAAACGCCATTGACGGCAAAACGCTGGACGCCGGAGTCTAGGGCTGTACGGATGAGCTGAGGAGCAACGGCCGCGATTCTTCGATCTTGGAGGTGGCAGTGGGCATCGAACAGTCTCAAGGCACCCGCTTGGCGGCCGACGCCGACGCCGCTCATCCTCCGACCCAACGTGGAAGTGCCGAAAACTTAGCTCCGATCCGGGTTCCAGCAAGAAGAACGAACTTTTTTTACTGGGTCGTGGATCACAGTTCTTCATGGACTACGGTTTTAGAAGGATGAAATTAGGTAATATTTGTCCAATTCTCTTATTATATTTATGTCCTCAAATATCAATTTAACATAGTATATTAAAATCAATGTTTTTTTTAAACACGAATTAGATTTTTTAGACACATTCATATTAAAAAAAAATCATTGTGCTCAATATAGTATGATAAATTTATGTTTAAGGACATAGATATAATCAAGAAAGCTAAAGGAACACATAGAACTTGGTTCTATGACAGTCTAAACTCTCTAGGCCAATCAAACTATTTTGATCAGTCTCGGGCAAAATCGATAAATGAACCTAAAGAACTCGAAATGATATTAAATTAAGTTCTATATGTTCGTCTTGTTTTCTTGATTATATTTATATTTTCAAATATCAATTTGACACATAATATTGAGAGCAGTGATTTTTTTAACATGAATATGTGACAACATGTCAAAATTGACTTATGAACCTAAATAGCTCGGAATGATATAAAATCATGTGCCATGTATTTGTCTAATTTTCCTAATTATATTCCTCTCAATATTAA
>JBBPFQ010000113.1:8355018-8366602 GCA_037974815.1 Kaempferia elegans | reverse complement strand
CCAAACCCCTAAACCAAATGTCACCTTAGTATTTTAGTAAAAGGTTAGAAACTTCATAATGGGATTGCCAAACTTCCATTATGATTGCGTGTCAAATAGAATAAACTCCCTCTCGTTTTGGGAGTGAGCTCCTTAAGTAAGGTTAGGAGTGACTTCCTATTTGGGGAGCCATTTCTTTTTTATTTTTATTTTTAAAAAAATTATAATTATTTTATAATTATTTTTATTTTGTTTTTTTAAATATAAAGAAAGAATAGGATCTATAAAGAATTTGTGGGAAGATTTTTTGTTTTGTTTTGTTTTTTATAGTAAAGAGAGGAGTGAGATGTGGCATTGCAAGGGTTAAAAAAAACCTACAACAAATTCTACCACGAGAGATACTCTTAGAGGACGTTGAGTTGCCACCTGTAGTTGCTACCCAAGTGTACAATTTTGTATTTTGGAAAGAAAGTAGAGATTGATAATTGCTAAGTTATCATATATACTTCTAACCTAAGTGCTTAAGTCAGATATAATAGATTTTTTTTTACCTGGTGGCCGATGAGAAATTTTTATGGGGCCGGATCGGCCACACTACAGATAGTTAATGAAACTAACTGGATTAATCATTTAAGTCAGATATAATAGATTGTTTTTTTTAAAAAATTTTTGACTCAAAGTAAGGATGAGTTAAAAGTCCCAAGAATAGAAGATTCATCTTAGGTGAATTCGATCATTAAATGATCAAAAACTACCATCAGTTGATAGATTATGGAACTCATTCGACTAATGTTGATAATGCATTCAATCTATTGATTTGATTGTTAATGGATATCAAAAAATTAACTTATTTGTTTTTAAATATCTCTCTCATCTTCATATAATAATTTTGTGTCACTTTTATTTTTAAATTAAAATAAATAATTTTTTCTTTTTCTCTTAAATTAAAATAAATTTGTTCTTCTCTCTCATATTGCAAAGTGATATTAATACTACAATTTTATAACATCTACTATACACGTTGTAACAACTATAATTGCTACAAAATGATAGCTACTACAAAATAGTAGCTATTACAACTGTGCAGTAGCTACTATAATTGTATAGTAGTTGCTACAATTATATAGCAGCTCAACGTTGTGGCAACTACTACAATAACTACTACACATTGTGGCATATACTACACAATAATTGTACATGTTGTAGCAACTATTACAGTATATATACTTTTATTAATGTTCATTTCTTTTGTATATATTTTTTAAATTTTATATTAAAATTCTAAAATCTAAAAAAAAAAATGGATAAATTTAAAAAATAATCATATCATGAGTTTAAGGCCGGACGTAGATTTTTTTTTAAAAAAATTAAGTATTTTAATTATATCATGAGGTTAACTATGTAGATTTTTTTTTAAAAAAATAAATATTTTAGGGTCATCAATGACGTATGAAACTACTTGATCAAATAATTAAGTTTTTATTTTTTTCTTGAATATTGCAGTTCAATTTGATTAGGTTTTAATAAAAAAAATATTTTTTTACTGAGCTGAAAAGCAGGAAGAATATTTTAAAAATCAAGTGCACTAGAAAAATAAACTATAATATATCTTTTGATAATTTTAAAATTTTAAGTAATGTTTATCAATCAACTATGTATGTTAGCTTCTTCTCTTTTGATAAATTCTGGTTTGTGTGAAGCTATATATTGTTTATCTATAAAAAAAACTGTTTCCTTAGTTTTTTGACGGTCCATTATAAATGGATCCTATAATTTATTTCTCTGTATATAATAAAAATAAAAAAATATTTAGAATATACTTAATCATATTTTACTATTTTATCGATCAACTTAGGTAAATAACTAATGGAGAAAAAAAATAAAATAAAAAATTTCATCATCATATTAATAATAATAATAATAATAATAATAAAATGACAAGAAAAAGGAATAAAAAAATTCAAGAATTAGAATTGGTTCCTCTAAAAAAAGTGAAGAGAATGAGAAGATATCGTAAGCGAGTGTTGACGTGGCAGCACCTACAGTGCAGCAATTTACCTAGAGAATAAATAAATAGCCTAGCCAGCTTCTACTATTTAAAACTGCTTTGGTTAGGGTTTCCACCGACCGCCTCTACCGTCTCCCATTCAGATCCTCTCTCTCTCTCCCTCGGCGCTTCGTCTTCCAATCCAAGAAGCTTCATGGCGGTTCCAGGCCCATACTCGGGCGTCAGCACCCTCGCCTTCGTATGTCTCCCATCTCACTTTCTTTTTTGTTCCTTCGCTTCTTTCTTCGGTTGATTGTTTGAATGTGGTAGGTCGCACGCGCATCGGCTTTAACCTTCGGAGTTGTTTATGGCAGCTTCAAGCTCTCCTATCTCAAGGTGTATAATCTGATTTTTTTTCCTACTGGTCATATGCCTATTTTGTCGTGCATTTTGGCCTGAATTCCATGATTTCAGTTGATTGCAGCATCATAATCATTTACATCCAATCACTCATGTTTCTTGTTCTTGCGGGTCTGCCTGTCCTGCGTGTGAATTTTGAAATATTCCATGTTGTATTTTGCCAGACTATTGGAATTAAGTTTGACTCTTTTTTATTTTTTTTTGGCTCAAATGCAGTTCGATTGTAATGAATAGTAGAATTGTCGAATCGGTTATCTTTATTAGCAAACAAAATTGAAAATTGTGGTTAAGTTGAAGCGCAGAAACGTTGTGCTGCTTGAATTAGCCACTTGTCTAATCTTTCGCTGCCTGTTCTACGTATATTTCGTTGCTACGTTATTCTATAAGTTACTGAATTCTTGGACTCTATAGTAGATGTGCCTGACCTTTGGCTGCATAACAGTTTACAGATGCCCCCTCTATTTAGCGCATTTTTCCAGATTGCAGTGTTAAATACGTTTTTAGTTGTTGGAAAACTTCTACATTTTTTGTACTTATTGTTTCATCCTGATCCTTGTTGAGATTAGTTACAAATAGTGTTTAGAATGTTCTGATGAATGCTCTCTTTTGCTTTGGATGTGATTTACTTGTTTTGGACTCTGCAAGATTTCACAATTTATTTTGATCACTTTATTTGGTGTATAGTATTTCAGCAGCTCATTCCCATTTGTGTATATCCTACTAATGATTAGTTTATTTTTGGCAAACTGTTGTAGTTTTTTTTTGTATTTAACATTGATTATTGATCTAAATCTATATTATGAGCACCAGACTTCTTTACACAAAACGTGAGGATAGTACTATCAGTTTTGTCTTTGCAGCCAGAGCTTGTTTCTATTGCCGTTTTATTGGTCCTTGGACCTTGATAATTGTATTCTTAACTGAAAATCCTAAAAAATACCTGCATGATAGCCTTTAATTGTTTATATTAAACCTTCTTGGTTAACTTCATCACTTCAAACTTACATTGATCTTGGCTGGAGATTAAAAACCTTAATCCTGGATAGTAAACGTTTTGAACTTAGATTGCTAAATTCTTATTGCTAGAATCAATCTAAAAAATATGTATTAAGTCATTTAAGTTCCTTGCTTTTCACAAATTTTTGAAGTTGACAAAGATCGGTAATAATTTGAACTCGATATAACAGAAAACCTAATTTAATTTCACATGGTGAGATGTAAGCTATTGAGAAGCCTTAAATACTTTGATGGTTATCTACTATAAACTTGCACTTAAGCATTTTAGATCAATGGATGGGTCTTAGCAAATTAATGGATCAATAATCCCAGTTAAGGGAGGCATTAGAAAGTGGTACTTGCATTATGGTGTAGCTGCCTTGAGTCCTTACATGTTACTGATAAGGTATGATTTTGAATATATGAGTTGGACTTTAAGTCTTCATGTGAATGTTGTGCTTTGTATTGCGTATTATTCTAATCCTTAAGTAGGTGAGTTTATGAAATCTCAATTCTGTCCCTTATGTTGAGTTGTGAGCTAATAAAGACTCTTTATAAGCTTAGATGAGTGAGCTACCATTAGTTTGGGCTGTAACAGTTAATGAATCAACTCATTTATCTATGGGTTTTGTGAATATAAATATACTCCTAACGTATGAAAACTTCAATCGTCTGATGTAAAAGGATTAGGAAATGCTGATTATTAACTGAAAAAGTTCATTAAAAAGTACAAGAATTTGGAGAGGAGCATTCATCTATTGATGTTCAACAATTTGTTTTCTAAGTTTTTGTGACTTGTTCTCATTCCAAAAACAATTGGAAGCTACTTGGTATAATTCCAACAATTGTCCTTATTTTCCCCCTTGCTTAAGTCAATGTTTTGGTATCTTTTGATTTTGTGGAAGTTTGACAATGGTTGTTTGTGTTTTGCCCATAGTTATCAATAGTGAGACGCGCGAAAAAGCGCTTAAGGGTGTTAGGGCTTAAAGCGCAAAGCGAAGCGCACATTTTACGGGAAAAAGTATAATAAACAAAATGACTATTATATCTATTAAAAGTTTTTGAAAATCCAAATGATCATAAACAAAATATTCTTTGATGAAGCGGTAGATTATTAAAAAAATAAAATAAATCAAAAGTCTTTGAAAATTTGATAGAAGTTTTTAGAATTTGTTTTAGATTTTTTTATAATATAAATCTGATTTATATGAATTAATAAAATTTATTAGATTTTTTATTTTAAATATATTTTTTTATGTATTTTATCTAATAATTTAATTAGGATTTACGAAACTCTATTCGAACTATCCCACTTAAGTTCGGACTTGGGAATTGATCGAATTAATTAAATCCGCTCCAAAGTTTTTCAGGTGCTATAGTAATCGCCGGCATCACGATGCCTCGGGACGCTACAAGTGTCGCAAGATGTGTCGAAGGATTTTTGCCACGCTTTTGATCGTGTCGGAGACATCTGACGACGCTTTCGGTGACGCCTGATGCATCTCGCGATGCCTTTGGAAGCGTCACGGGACACCTTTGGTGTTACCTGATGTGTCCCGTGACACTTTGGGGAAGCCGGAAGCGTTGCATGAAGCCTTCAACGCTGCCTGATGCATCTCGCGATGCTTGTTGCGAGAAGCGTAAAAAAAAAGAGGAAAGTTTCTACTCTTTGCACAAAAGTGAATGCTTGTGCTTTGCGAAATGCACGTTTCAGAGACCTCGTGCGCTTTCGTGGTCTTTGAAGCGCAAGGCTTGGGCGAAGCGCTCACTTTTAACAACATGATTTTGCCCATCTATATCAACTATTTCAGTTGTAACTATTCTCTTGGGCTGAAGATGAAACATGGGCTGATTATTAGATAGGGTCTCGCATCATAATAATTGTATTCTTTACTTAAATCCCTGAAAATATCTGCATGAGAGCCTCTAATTATTTCTAGTAAACATTCTTTGTAAACTTTGTCACTTTTAACTTTCTCTTATCAAGGTTTGAACTTGATATTGCTTTGGACATAGATCACTAAATTCTTATTGCTACAATCACTCTAAAATGTTTATACGCTGCCATTTTAAGTCCTCTAATTTTAATAATGAAATTTTATAAGCTTTGATTAGTAAGCTACTAGTGGCTTGTGTTTAAGCATTTTGAATCAATGGTTAGATCTTGTAAGTTAATGGGTTAATTCTCTCTTCTAAGGGGATTGTGGCATCATCCAATCACATGAGGTGTTGGAAATGGTTGTTTGCGCAATGCTGTGACCTCCATTAAGCTCTGTATAATGTCAATCGGGGATAATTCTGAAAATGAGCTGGATTTTAGGATTTAATTGGGATGGTTAAGCCTGGATGATTTTGAAAGATATTTTAGATTAGCGAGGTACTATTAACTTGATTATAATCATTTAGGATCAGTGATTATGGAATCATCCCATTAATTGATAGAAGGTTTTGTGAACATAAATACTGTCCAAGGTACAGAAATCTATTTTTGAAGATTTTTTTTTTGGCGCAATTGATACCCGCATAGGTGTTTGCTCTAATAGGTCTTGGGGTTAATTTCCGTTAGGTGCCTCACCTGCTCCATGTAAAGAGTCGCTGTGCTAGGGCAAAATGCCCCCCGTGATTTACTGCTTATATCTAGCCGTAGGGCGGGGATATTGGACCGTTTGGGGTAGGTGATATCACCTTTTGCTCCAATAAATCTATTTTCTAAGTAATTTTTTGTCTCATTCTAAAACAATTCAGTGTCAGTTGGTATCATTTCAAAGGCCATCCTTTATTGCCTCTCGCTTAGGTCAATGCTTTGATGCCTTTTGCTCTAGTAATATTTGGGTCCATGTATAGTTGTAATTATTTTGCTGGGCTAAATATTGGTATCAATTAATCTTTGATGCTCTGTTTATCTTGGAGGGTGGATAGAAAAGGGAAAAGAGTCAACAGTGAAGTATCAACCATATGAAGGAAAAACAAAGAGAGGGAAAGAGGATAGGAGAAGGAAAAAACAAGGAAGAATTAGCTGCTGCCTGATTGCGAGTTCGCAGCGGCCAAGCTGCAAGTTCATAGTTAGCACAACCAGGAATACGCGACCATCCACAGCTGTGACTTGTGACCAAGCCATGAGCTCGTCGGGATCAGTTGGGGATGTTGGATTGTTGTGGGCTCTATGGACAATTTGGCTTGGGAGGAAAGAAACATTCTGCCTGATTTCAAGTGGATGAAAAATTTGCAAAACTTTTGCATCTACTAAATGGAGTAGAGTGCTTCAACTCTCGTTCATCCTTTTCTTATTCCATCCAGGGTAAACAAGGCATAAGTGTCTTCTATTTGGGCTTGCTGACCAATAACGAGAATTTAAACTTCTTTTGGGATCTTAAATTCACATTCCATCTCTATTGAAGTGTATCCCATCAAGACAAACCCAAGATGGAGAATGTTGTATGAGTGGGTCTTAATGGTGTGTCTTGTCTCCAAAATTTCAATTAATCAAATGAATTTTAGGTGGGAGATACTTACCCATTTGAGCTTGACTTTCTTTCTTAACACCACCAAATAGTTAACCATATTGATATTGATTCTGATTTTGTTTGTATGCATGTCAAAAGATGCAACCAAAAACCAGTTGGTTAAGGCTATGCTTTCTTTGTACCTTTTTAACCTTGATATGAATCTATGTTTTTGACACCCTACTTAGTCTCATAGAGAGAATTGTGGACAAAAGGGTTCCTAGGATAATCCGTTGAGTGTGATATTCTCAACGGGGGCTTAAGGATTGGTCCATTGATCCATTGATTGAAGCTAACAATATAAGTGTTTTGACTCACCATCAAAGTGAGTTGTGACGATTTGTATTTGGAACGGACCTAGTGGGATCCATGATTAGATATTTGGAAAGGGATGTCATTGTGATGGCACATCCATCATTGGGCCTGGGTGTCTGATGTCACAGTTGCTGATTGCGGGTGATTCTGAGACGGGAGTTGTTTTTGTCTCCACAATTATGTCTCCCTAGTATAGTCTTTCATGGGGAGTTGTGAGCTTATCAAGTGATTTAGCAGACTTAGGTTAGTGTATATTAACTGGACTAATGCATTTTGGGTCAGTTTTTGGGCTTAGCAAAATCAATCATTTGGTTCTCTTGCGTTGATGGTGTTGTCACAATGGTAATTCTTCCTGATTTATACACTGTAGGATCTTCCAGCTAGAATGTAAGTTAGACTTAGACACCATAATTGAACTTGTTAAGCTGATGGTGGTTAGACAGTTTTCTTGAATTTGCTTTAATTGTATTTAAATTAATTTTATTGTTCCTTCTTTGCTTTTCAATTATTATCATCGTTTTCTGTTTTCATGTCTTTTGAGCATCAAATGTATACAGCAGCATGACTTTTTTGCTTTCGAACCATAATATATTTAAGTTGTATTGCTTGTGAAATCTTAGCAGTTAGCACAATGGAAGAACAAGAACATGAATGTCACCCAGAGGAAAATTCTCATATAGAAAAAAAGAGAAACGGAAAAATTATTAATAAGTTGTTTAATGTATAGGATTCTAACACTTATTTTCCGTATAACAATTAGTTATGTTATTCTAATAGAGTTTCTATATGACTTTTTCTAAAAAGTATAAAAATTTAAACAAGCTAGACAACTTCAAACTTTTCAACAATTCAAATAGGAAGCCTTAACCAATTGTCAGGATAAGGAGAATAAGGTTTGACGTCTAACATTTCTGGTGATGAAGAGATAGGAAATGGGCGCTTTTTCATAAAGTTGAATACATTGGTTACTTGTGTTTGCCAATTAATTTTCATGGCAATTTATCCCATATCGTTATTTTTGCTGTATAAATGCTGACAGAAACATAAATTATGTTGAACACAATCTTTTGTGTGCCATGTTTGTAGCTAATGTTGTGATCTCATTGCTTCTGCAGGCAAAGGCAAAGTCTCATGCAAAGGCAGAGGCCAAAGGCCACCACTGAGTGGAACTATGTAGCTCTGTGTAAATCGGCCAAAGGACCATTCTTTCCGGCCGTGACCTTGTTTTTGCTTAATTCAGTTTACTCTGGTTACTAGTTCATAAATTTCTCTGAATCGAGATGGCAATGTCACAGAAAACGTACTCTTAGCAATTTTTTTCTTCCTTCAATAATACAGCTCTGATTGTTAAAAGGAGACTACATTACCTTTTGCTTTTATCTGATTTGGTTTCTATGTTACTTTTACCTCGTATACCAATCACTCATTTTATGTTGCAGAATGACCATTTGAACAGAGAATTCATTCAAAAATTGCGTTTGAAAAGAATCAATATGACACCTAACATTCTCCATTTACTGAGTAATTTTGATTAAATCATTACAAAACTTGTTTGCTTGTGAGCGTGTATGTATCTATGCTGACTTTGTGATGAGCATAGCATGATGTTTATCTTTATGCAAGCGATTCTACCGGCTTGAATTCTCGCCTTAAAGGTCGATTCATTCCTTTTCCTAGACTATTCTTTATTGTGCCCTTATGAAGGAATTATGTGACATAAATTTTATTATAGACTGTCGGACCAAAGTCGTGGCTAAAATCAGTGGTTCTGTTGCCTCGTGGAAATGCATCGTTCAGTTGTTTGATTTGGATGAAAGACATTAAAAAGAAGAAAAGAATGTGTGAAAATTTATTATTTATGTACCATTGTTTTCAGCCTCTCTGGTATCATCTATCGAAATAATTGAATTCTCAATGAAGGGGTGGATGGGCTATCAAAAGAGAATTCATGATCAACTTAATTAAAGCTTGGGTAACCAACAATTACAGTTGCCGCTGGATTATGGATGCTCAATGCCAAAGTCACTTTTTTTTTAAGTCACTTTTGATTATTACCTATGAAGTTTAATACGCCAAAGAAAATTGATGGCATAATTACATTCTCACTTAATTTAGACAAAAAAATATCTTCAATTCTTTAAGGTCCATAATTCAATCTTGATGGCATTCCTTTGAACTCAAGTTTTCCATGCATTTCATGCTCAATTCAAAAAGTTCATCAACCTAGCTTGAATCAAGTTAGCATAGACACTCAACTAACTCATCAAACACATTAATATACATGTTAAACGTTAAAATCCATGATAAACTACTATAGATTACCTTGCTGAACTTCAACAATGAAAAGGAATTAAACCACAATACGACTCCACATGCTTCCAAGTACATGATAAATTACTTGTTTGGGGGAATTTGACCACTTCATGTTCATTTACAAAATTTAGACAAAAATATGGTCTTTTAGGACTCTAATTGAAAAATGAAATCATTGTAGAATTAAAAAGTTTTAGATAAAGCTATGATGTTTTAAGACTTTAATTGCAAAAATGGAATCATTATGGGACTACATAAATTTGATTTGAAAGAATATGATACATGGGATCATTTGACTACTTTTAGTCTACCTAATAGTTTCGATAAATTGCCCTCAGATTTGGTGTGGTGGTAAGAAGCAAAATGCATTTTTCAGATAATCAGTATTCAATTCGCACGCAGTACACACTTACGATGATTGAACTACTAGTGAAGTTCGGGCGCATTGTCAGGAGTTATTGTGCTTCTTGGATTTACTTGATGGACGGAATGTGGGACTAGACTGCCTATCTCAGAATTAGTCGGATGGTAAAATTTAGATACTTGGTATAAACAAAAATAATTTCAATAAATTGCTACATCACTTATCTTATTATAATTGTTGGATCATTGGTAAGGCTAGAGGGTGGAGGATCAGCGAAGGGAGTCAATAGCCCATGCATTAGCATACTCATTTGTCTTCCATTATCAGTAACATTAGCGGAAAATATATATAAAATAATAAGATAAGTAATATTAAGATATTAATTTTTCATGGTTCAAAACTCCGGTTATAAACCCTAAACTCTAATACTTGATTACTCCTTACAATCCATTGTCTTTCGAGACCATTCAGAGGTAAAAAAACTTATTAAACTTTTATCTAATAAAATGGAATTTAATCACAAGAAGAATTATAAGAAATTAAATACTTGGAGCATAAGATATTAAGAAAAAACAAATAGAATAATCATTTTCAGTAGTTTTTGCATTGCTTCTAATCAACTGTTTCTTGAATTCATTAGTCCTCATAATAATCCATACTTGCACATTTGACACATCGTAGTAAGTTCAAAAATACATTTTTATTTTCATTTTTCCCACTCTAATTTTAAACAAAAGCTTCCTTTATTTATGGTAAAAATTAGATTAAAAACTAAATTAAATTAAGAAAGCCTTAAGTTTGTTAAAAAATAATTGCTAGATAGTTGATACAGTGTTGATTTCTTCTTCTTTTTTTTTTTTTATGAGAAACACCCATGTAGCTTATCCACATTTTGATTCTTCGGCAAAACTCAAAAGCCCTTATATTTATTGTGGTTGATAGATTGCTCCATTTTTAAAAAATATCAAAAAATATTTAATTATATTTTTTATCCCAAAAATATTTTTATTTTAGTGCTAATATAGTAATTATGGTAATAATTGGACGTTTTTCATTTTGGTCTAGCTTGATATTAGTTATAAATATGCAATATTTTATATTAAAATACTCTTCATTAATTTGATCAAAATTATTTAATATTATCAAAATATCTTCAATCTTGACAAAGAAATATTATTAGATTTTACCCAATTTACATAAAAATATCTTCGATTCTTTAGGGTTCATTATTCAATCTTGATAGTTTTTGATATTTTCATACTCAATTAAAACAGTTCATCAACCTAGCTTGAATCAAGTTAGCATTAGGATAGACACTCAACCAACTCATCAAACATGTACAAATACTCACTTTAATGTTCCCTCGGGATGGAGAGTTGACTAGTACATAGTGGTGTTGTCATTATAAGGTTTGGGGTTCAAATCTCAGTTAGTATTTGGGTGCCTACCTTCCCCCATGTGTTATATAACTATCCAAGGCTAGATAGTAGTCACATATGATTTATTTCTTTCGTATTAGTATGGGACAGACTGACAAAGGCTCAGGGTTAGAGGTCAAGGATTTGAACATTGGAAATAACCTCTTACAAAAAGCAGAGTAAGGTTGCATATAATAAATCATTTCTTGAGACCCTGCATGACAGGAGCTTCGTGCACCTTATTGTAGATTTTTGACTGTGGAGATAGGTTGTTGGGGGTAATTACTGT
>JBBPFQ010000113.1:8333279-8345153 GCA_037974815.1 Kaempferia elegans | reverse complement strand
TTGTCTACCTCCGGTGAGTCACCGAAAAGGAGTATTTTCATATTAAAGGGTGTGTGCGTAGTCCGGATCCTTGGATTAGTTACCTCATCTGGAGGTGGCAAATACTGCTGGCAAAGGTACATAGCAAAAAATTTTCACCAATCTCCTTCATCGAGTTGATCAACCACGACATCATGAAGTTATTCTCAGCCCTTCAAAGGTGATGCTCTGGAGTTTTAGGATTTCATTTTGGAATAAACCCTGTTAGATAGTCATATTTGCCCCTTCCACTCATGAACTTCATCGTGGATTGGGGCCATTGAACATAATTGTGGCTATTGAATTTGTGAGTGGTGAAGGGAAGGAGATTGCCTTTTAGAGAAGAAGGCATGACAAGGAGCATGCCGAAGGAAGTTCCTATTGTGTCTTGCACTGAAAAATCAGAGTTGACTACTCTATTTGTTGTCGATGTTGTTAGAATGAAGGTCGACATTGCTGCTACCCAAAAAACCAACAATCATGCTACTTTGTCTTGTGGTTAGAGGAAGAACCAACTGCTAGGAGTTCTGCTCTGAAACCATGTAGTCTGATAGAATTATTATTTTTTCATTGATAGGATATCCTCCTTATATATAAAGATAAATCTCTTAAAATTTGGGGTGTGATAAGTATGAGCTAATGCAATCCATCTAAGAAATAGATTACAAAATAAATCCCTACAAAATAGAGATAAAATAACAAATTACCTAATTTAAATTTCAATAATATGCAACAAAGCTAACTTAAAGCCTTTACTAAACTCATCAACAGTAGGGGATGGAAGCTCCAACTCTAAGGAGCAATTGACTGATATAAAATAAAATATAAGTTTCTAGAGGCAACTTTGAAGCTTGTGCATGTGGTGGCTATGAAATATACATCAATTAACAATATTTTTACTTTTCCAAATTATTTACCCTCTAAGATCACTTCACTCTTTTGTAATCTCTTTTCTATTTTTAGGTGATCTCCTGTAACAAGACTTTGCAAGAGGTTTCTTTACTTCCAAAGTATCTCCGAGGAGAAAAGTTCATGAAATTCATTAAGTGATCTTAGAGCAACTGAATCATGTAAATCCTTAAGTTTGTGTCCTTATTTTTCTTTCTTTTGCACTATTTTAGTTTGTGTTTTTTGTTTTATAATTTTTTGTTTACTCTTGTGTTTGTTAAAAACTAACATTTGTCTAAGGCTTAAGATAAGCTATTCACCCCTCTAGCATTTTCTCTTTAATCCTACATATTTGATTGTTCTACAAATATAAACCAATAGTACCCTTCTATATATATAGTTTTTGTATATCTTGAGTTGATTGGCTACTCAACACAAGCATCAATCCACTAAGAAGCATAATTAGTCGGTTGAAGCACTAACTAAGCCACTTCTAAGGCATTAGCCCTAGCCTAATGTAACCCTCGATTAACCAATTACATAAAACCTCACAATCTTCATTGCATAAATGAAATTTGCAAAACTTTAGAGGACCTTTCTCTAAGATCTTACTTTGCAAAGAAATCTTACTTTTGGTCTTCATCTTCTACTTAAGCACTCACTTAATCTTAACCTTCTATACTTTTTTTAATTAAACATCTAATTAATCAAGATTAACTTACTAAGACTTTCTTTATTGCATTTGCAACACTTGTGTCAAGATGGTATTAGTCGACCGATGAAGTATTCCAATTGATTGATGGTCGTTGAGTCGATAGCCATTCAACTCGAGATGATCAACCAATGAATAAAATGTTATTATTCATGGTCGAGTTGACTAAACAATCAACTATCTAAAATCAGTTCCTTGATGGCAATTTCTAATTGACTAATTATGTGACTTAATAAAAATGTAAGAGTCTTTGATCTGACAGAGTTGTGGGATAATGGTCTAATGACCCAATTGATGATGGATTCCAGTCAGCTATTCGAAGTCAGCTATTAGAATCATTCTCTTTCTCTTTTTTCATATTCTAATTTCGGAGTATAAGTAATTTCGTTGATTCCAAGTAAATTTTATCCTTCTCTCATTTCCTAGTATAACTCATCTTCTCCCAAATAAAGATAATAATCCTCCTCTCTCTTATTTATCTTTCTATCTATCCGTGGGACTTGACAATCTTAGAGATAATTAATCAGATTAACTGAGTTAATCAATCCACCTCCTAAACAGAGGATTAGGTTAACACACCAATGGGCTCCCACAGGCGGAAAAGTCCATGCTGATCCCGATTTGATAAAGGACGATCACAGCCAATACGGCGGAGTTAACTTTGTGTTGACCTGAGGATAGCAAACTACATCGCTATCCAAAAACAAAACTACAAAAAGGCAAGCCATTCATGTGGCTAGAGAATTCCTTCACCTGTATTGGATCTAGAATAAAGTTGCCAGCGCACGCTCTTCCGCTGGTGGTGGAGGCGGCGGATGGAGAGGACGAAGAATGTTACGGCAATCATTCTCTTCCTTCAACTCCTTTCCTCGGCTGCAGGCATTAGACGCGGTGATTTTCCGCCGTCCTTCCTCTTTGGGACAGCAACTTCTTCTTACCAGGTATACCATCTGTTGATTTTTAGGAAAGAAATTAGTCGTACGCGATTTTGTGTTAAGGATCTTTGAAAAAGGCGACGTTTTGATGTTCTACAGAGCATGCTAGATTTCCGTCGAGGCAACATGTCCTTCCTTTTTAGCTGAAAGAAGTATGCATAGTAATTTGAATTACAAAAACAAAAACACCGACTGGAAATTTTCAGTTCTCATACTCTCTGAGTTTCCGCAATCGCAGGTGTGAGAATCTAGGCACTAGTGTGAGCATAATTACAATAATAACCGGGTTTAGGGGCTTCAAACTAAGACATTAGGTAGTCAATCGCTTTCTAGTTAAATACATCATCCTATCTATCATCCTTATGATGTTGCCAAAAGATAAAAACCGAAGATTACAAATCACTCTTTTAATCTCTCACAACTTTCATGATGCTGTCTGTTTGCCCTTGAGTTCACCTTGTGTCAAGCCTCTGATCAATTGAATGCGCTAAGCTTCCTGAGTTTGCTTCGTGTCGTTCGATTGTCGATGCCTATGATTCCACCATGCTATACGAGCATTTGAGCCATCAATCTACAATCTTTATCGTCTCTTTAACCATTTAATGCTCTTTCCGTTAAAATCTAAAGCGTCAACCTTCGAGCCATTGAGCACAAACCAACTTGACCGTGTTGAATCAACCAACTCTATGAACTCCACGTGCACTATTTCAAGTTTGTGCACGCTTAATTCATGCACGTCAAAACTCACTTAAACTTTTTGCAAATACATCAAAACAACTTATTGAATCCGACCACTTGAGAGTATTGTTTCCCCAACAATATTTCCTCTTTTAATGTTTGGCAGATTACTTAAGTTAGGGGAATAAAATAAATAGTAAACTAGGCAAGCTTTCCCTCAACCTAACCTCCTCTCGATTTGGAACTCCATCCTAGAGTAAGCTACCATTGAGGCAACCCTTTATTTTTTGATTAGGGGTGCGCTTTTGCCACACATCAAACAATCATTAGCTTGAGAAAATTGACAAATACATGCATTTATGATCATAAAGATAGTAAGTATAGTGATCAAAATATGTAAACAAGTAAGCATATAAACATCTATGTGTATCAAGCATATCATAGTTTCTATATTGTAAAAAAAATATAAAGATTATATAAATATTCAATATAAGCATGGAATACTTGTGATCATACATGATAGACAACTAAAAATAAAATGCACTCTAAAGTGTTGTCAACAATCAAACTGCAACTATCTCAATACTTATGATTTCACAAGTATATTCTAGGTGCCAATTATGTATAAAAATTCAATTTAAACATGTTGTTAATTATGGAAATTTGTCTAAGCATGATATAGAAGTATTTTATATGGTATCAGATCAACAATATACCAAAATGGTCTTCAAAAATGTTAAAATAGCATTTAATAAACTAGACTAATTCTATAATTGTCATTTTAGTTGCCTTAATTGCCCAACTAGTCAATTGTATCACTACGTCCATCGACTGAATGCTGAAAAGTTTAATAATCTAAATTTGAAAATAAATTAAAATTTAAAAAAAAAGTGGGAAAATTTGCATGCGTACATAACTGTCCTTTATTTTGAAACAAATACTTTTCCATGTAAAATCATCATAATATTGATTATTGGCATAAATTTAATAGTGGATTAAAAGTTTAATAGTTATATGCCCAATCTAAGTGTCGTATAAATATTTAGGTGTGAATTACTTATTTATATTTATTTGATAACCACATTTGTTCTTTAGTCAATTTTTCTTTCTTGAGGACTTTTCTCTTCTTATCCTTCAAAACTCTTCCCCAGGGCAAACTACTCCTCAAGATTGACCTATTTTCACTAATCAAATCTGCTGTCTTGAATGGTGGAGTTACTCGAATGTTGAAGTCGGGATTGCCTCATAAGTCCATTTGATTCCGATGAGTCCTCCTTCCTCTTCCACTTGCTCTTTAGTGACAAGAGCTAATGAGGTTCTAATACCACTAGTTAGATCATATGGTGAAGCTAGGGGTGGTGAATGGATGCTCATTGATTTTCGTTGTTTCATTTGAGCGTGCTTGTTTTCAAGATGTTAGTGTGCAGTAGAAAAGCAAATAGAAAAACACAAAAATACAAGCACACAAACTAGTCTTTACGTGGGGTGGAACCCTCGGTTCCTACTCCATGACTTATGATTTGTTGGTAGATCACTCTCAAAATAATTGCTATCTTTTCTCCTCTTCAAATACCGTACGAAGGTTAAAAAACCTCTTATATTAACCTCTTCTTTATAACAACGCACGCAATAAATATAAAGAAATACAAACAAATACAAATTAGTGTAGTAAATAAAATAACTGTCAAGATGATCGCTTTGCTTGCTTGCTTTGGTTGCTATGGTTTTCTCTCTGAAGGATTTGGAATGCAGCAACACTTGTCCAAGAATTTTCATGAATAGATCTATCAAATTCTCTAAAAAACCCTCCTTCCTCCATTATAGTTATTCTAATCATGACTTGAATATGCCAATCTGTCGTTGGTTGTTTGTTGTCCTCTACCCTACCACTTGCTGATCAATTGACTGCTTTCTTCTTTCTAGTTGATTGCTCCCATTATACATAATTTGATCTTTGTCATACTTTATCTGTTTTCTAGGTCATTAGCAAATTTTTATTTTGGTATTAGTCTATTGATATTTTCAGTTGATTGATGACACATCAGTCAAATGCCCTAGCCGATTGTAAAATATCATGTTTGTTCTCATTAAAGCCTAAGTCAACTATCCAATCAACTAATATTAGCATTAGTCAACTGCCCAAACCACAACTGTGTCCCAACTATAACTTCATGATTTCGAATTCTTCTATCATCTCTTCAAACCTATTTATTGACTACTAATGTATCACTCAATTGTTGTAACCTTGAATTAGACCAAACCACAAGTTCGTTGTTTCAGCTTCATTAGTTGGCCATTCCTCTTTACTAGTTGACTAACACTGTAGTTCAGCCATACCAAGTCTAAATCCATATTATGCCAAGAGACCCCATGTCTTTGGGATTTTCTCATTGACTAGTATAGGTCGGCATCAACCTACTATGACTTCCCTTGCCTAGATACTCCTCATCTCTGCGACTTTAATTATTGTCCAATATACAATTGACCTCAACCTACTAGCAACCAACTAGGACTTTCACTTACCCAGCCTTAGGTCAATCTTGACTTGCCAAAACTTCCTTCACCTAGAGTTCACTCCTCTGGAACTTTAACCTTGCTTGTCATCCCATCATCCTTAACCAATAGGGGCTTCAATACATGCCAAACATCTAGTCCTCCACTAGTTGCTTAGATTTCCATCACTTCCCAGCAATAAACTTATACATGACCTTGGAGTTACATCACTTTTAAACATCCAATACTCTATGGCGTGCTTGGACTTCCCATCAACTGCTCTCCATAACGTGTCTACATTTCCTCTCACATGCTTAGTTCTCCATCACCTGTTAGGACTTCCCTAACATATCTAACATCTGATCTTCCATGACTTATTAGAACTTCCCTTTCCCACACCAATTGAACTTCTTCACTGTCCAATGTCTAGGCTTCATACCAACTTAGACTTTTTCACTATCGAATATCGGATGAGCCTTGACCTACTTGACACGTCTCTCAACCATTAAACATAGTATTCAAACACCAAAATCCAATCCAAGTCATAGTTAAACCTTGACTAGAAGTCATTTGCACCAATAGTTACCACTAATGCTTATTGAAGGGGATTCATGAAGATGTTGATAACTCATCAAAGTCAAGTAATGCGAAGGTTGCAGTTTAAAATTAGAAAATTTTAATTTATAATTTTAAAAATATATATAAGATATAAAGTTGTAAGTTTTGTTTTAAAGTAGTTAATATATATTGGAGGGCTAAGCTATTTTAAGAATTGATATTTTGTTTATCAAGTAATTAAGGAATAGGTTATTTCATTTCTACCTTTTAGGAGAATAAGTCAATGCTAGGAACTTTAAGGAGTCACTAACCCCTTTGTTTTCATATTCTTGCGTTTAATAATCTCTTTGTGTGCCATCAATTTTTGTGTTGTGTTATTCTTGATATTCGTCATCTTTCTTTGAAAATATATTTTATTTCAAGTCTAAACATGCTACTCAAAACCTTGAATTTATCTTCAATTCTAATTCCGTCTGCTCTATTTCTTCCATTGAATGATTTATATATTCTATGATGTACCAAGGCAATCCTATCATAGCATATTCTTTATTACCTAAGTGGTTTTTCAATTATTCCCTTTTAGATTGAAGGTGCATATTCCGAAGGTAACAAAAGTTTGAGCAATTGGGATGTCTTCACACATGTACCTGGTAATCAAAGCTATTAGAAAGATTGACTCCAAAATCCTCTCTATTTATTAGGGTGAAAATACAAATCCTTATTTGGTTCATTTATGGTTGTTCTCTCGAACCTCTAATGAAATTCCTTTGCATTATCAGGAAACATTGAGGATGGGGGAAATGGTGACATTGCTGACGACCACTATCATCGGTTTATGGTAAATGATTGCACCATATATCATTATAGTTATATGATCATTTTAAGGACAACCAGTTCATTGCCTCAAAATGTTCAACAGGAAGATATTAACTTAATGCAAGAACTTGGGGTTAACTCCTACAGATTTTCCATCTCATGGTCAAGAGTTCTTCCAAGTGAGTTTAGTCGTTCAATTGGTCTGTCTGTTAAAGATTTGACATACTACTTAGGAATCTTTTCCTTGTTAATAGGAGGTCAATTTGGCGATGTAAATACATTGGCTATACAATTCTACAATGGGCTTATCGACACCCTTTTGCATAAAGGCAAATATATCTTTTGGTACTAAAACTGAATTAGATTATAATTTACACCTTGCATGAACACAGATTGTACCTATTACTTGCTGGACAGGAATTCAACCTTTTGTGACAATCAACCATTTTGATATACCTCAAGAACTTGAAGATAGATATGGTTCATGGTTGAGTACACATATACAGTAAGTTCACGCATAACACCTTGGCATGCGCAAACTTAATCTGAGTTATCCTTCAATGGTCTTAGTCCGACTTCTACTTTTCAGAGAAGATTTCGGCTACTTTGCAGAAGTATGCTTTAGGGAATTCGGAGATAGAGTGAAGCTTTGGTCAACACTCAATGAACCAAACCTTGTTGCGAGATTTTCATATCGAGATGGAACGTTTCCACCAGGGCGTTGTTCAGAACCATATGGAAATTGCCATACTGGAGATTCGAAAACAGAACCATATAGGGCTGCCCATAATATGATTTTGTCGCATGCAGTTGCAGTTGATATCTATAGGAAAAAATATCAGGTGGCATTTTTCTCTCAAATATGTTTCTGAAGAATTTCTTTATCTACATGTTCTGTCACTAACTCACTATACAGTCAATTTGAACGAAAATACACTCAAATGAGTGTCATTTTCACACCCATAGCAAATAACTTGTTGCAAATCCTTTTGAAGGTCAAACAAGGTGGTTCCATTGGAATCGTTGTCAACTCAAAATGGTACGAGCCATTGACAAATTCAACAGATGATTGTTTAGCAGCTGAACGAGCTTTATCTTTTGAACTCCTATGGTATTTTTTTTCTTTTGAAAAATCACATTTTTGGTATAGCAGTGATTTTGTTTAACTTTAAGTTCCTGTATTTGCAGGATTTTAGATCCCATACTACTCGGTGCTTATCCCCAGCCAATGGTTGAAATCCTTGGTTCTAGATTGCCTTCCTTCACCTTGGAAGAAAAGAAACTACTACAGAGCAGATTGGATTTCATTGGAATCAACCATTACACGAGCAATTATGTCGAGGATTGCATTTTCTCTCTCTGTGATTTGAATGGCTATGACTTTGATGCATTATTACTCAAAACTGGATATAGAAATGGGATCCTGATAGGAGATCCTGTATGTCTGCCACAACTGAGCTTAGTTTTTCCAATTATATACATATACATACACACAATAATCTTACTTAGCTTATTTTGCCTTGCAGACTGCTATGCCGACATGTTATGTCGTTCCCCGTGGAATTGAAAATCTGGTCCTGTATATCATGGAAAGATATAAAAACATTCCTATGTACATCACAGAAAATGGTAAGCAACTTACAGCATTTAGAAGTGGAAAATGAATGCATCCATTGATACTGATTTGAGGCTCGTTTTACTCTGGCAAGGCTATGCACAAGAAAGCAAAGGTACATATGAGGAATTGCTCAATGACACACAGAGGATCAAATATATGAGCTCCTACCTCAAGTTTTTGCATTCGGCCATGAGGTACTCATCAAAACCAGGAAACTACTATAGTGTTTAACTTGCAAGGTCGCATGCGTCTGCTAAAATAAATCTCGCAAAACTACTAAACCCTGTTAAGACATACAAAATGTGTTCAGATTTATAGTGTCTTCAATGCATGGGTACTAGGATTCTCAAAATAAACCTAACATATACAATGTGTTGTTGTGATGGTACTTGAAGAGAAGAAGATGATGAACTTGGCTAACAATGTGCAGGAAGGGAGCTGATGTGAGAGGCTACTTTTGCTGGTCTCTTCTTGACAATTTTGAGTGGGCACGTGGTTATACTGTCAAATTCGGGCTCTATCATGTCGACTTCCAGACGTTACGAAGAACAGCAAAGCTGTCTGTTAACTGGTATAAGAAATTTCTCAATAGTGAAAAGCTACAAACGAAGACCAAAACACTGGGATTTGATGTTTAACTACCGTTTCCATATTGAATTGTAGATCCTCTCACGAAAACTACATGCATCCAAACGATTTAAGCATTTCAATTTTCCACTCAAATTCTTATTATTCCATTTGTAACTTTCTTTGTTACGTCAAATATCTATAAACCAATCCAGATCCATTGTATATTTTTTTAAAAAAACAATTCTAAGATTGTTGGTTATATTTGATTCCAAATATCTATCTGGATCAAACAAAAGTGGCAAGCGGATCACCTAGTCCACAACTTACGGTCTTGGTCCTTTTGATCTCCACCATTGGATGAGATTAGGAGGAATCAATATAGATCTCATATCTGATCCAACGGTGGAGATTAGAAGAGACCAAGGAGAGACCATAAGTTATGGACCAGAGAGTCTGCCCTGACAAAAGTGGTGTCCGAGTTTCAAAACTTTGCTTAAGTGACTTTCAAGTCTTAGACTTACCTAATTTACAACAGAGTTAATTTTATATATAATTAATATAATAATATAAAATTAATTTTAATGACTTTGATAAGTTTTATAATTTTGATCTTTGTTTGTTATAATTTTAATTATGTTAAACTAATTGTATTATAATAATAGCTGATACAATTTGCTTCACTTTGTAATAGATATATTATACATATATACTGGCAATGCTGGTAAAGGTGGAATCCGCCACCCAGCGGCCCCCTGAGCCCGGCCCCATAGGATTTCAGAGGGAGTAAATCACGGTTAAGCTGGGCGGGTGAGTGAACTGGGGGTCTCAGGAATTTAAGCCAGCAGACTAGGATTTTTAGTCCCGTGTGCAATTGACGACCTTCGACCCCACGACCTCATGCTGGCAACTCCAGGCCACTTACCAGCTGATCCAGCCCGTGGGGGCGTATATTATATTATACATATATAGCTACTATACATTGTTGTAGTGATGATCATAGTTGCTACAACAATCTTTTGAGTGATTTTAATTAAATTTAAATAATTTTAATTGAATTGATAAAAAAATTATTTTGATATAATAATTTTCTATATGTAATAATTTTTATCATGTTGGACTAAAATGGAAAAAATCGAGCATCTATAATAGGAATGGTCATAGCTATTATATGTTATAATAGATATAATTATAGTTACTATAATAGTATTAGAATAAAAATATTTTTAAAATAAAAAAAATATGATGACATATTATTTTTAATATATATTTTTAAAAAACAATCTTTTCATGAAAAATTATTTAATTTTCCCCTTTAGATTTCTTTTTTTTATTAATGGGTATACATTAATTAGAAGCATCTTTCATGACCTCTGAATATGAAATAATAAAGTGTAAATTGCCTTTTGCCACATGAAACAATCTAATATAAATATGAATAAAAAAAATATTAATAGATTATTTAATATGTAAGAACCTACTAATTTGTTTGGTATGCATAGATTTCTCCACTCATATTTTTCATAAAGTATTTTTAAGTCTTAATGTCTTCTCCCATCAAGTTAATTGTTCTTTGGATACACCGACTCATCGACGTCTCCACATAGCATCCTTCGCTTATGTAATCCATGTTTGTGGCTTTATTGTGTTTCAATTTTTCTTTTTGCATACGCCCGTTGAATTATAAAGCTATAGCAAATGTTCGAATTTTGATGTGTTATGGCGGAGCAGTTGATTTGTGGTGAATGAAATCTTCACTGATTAGTGATTTTCAGACTCATGCATGCATAGTTTTAGGGCACCCACACTCATTTAACGTTATAATATCTACCACCTTTTAAAAAACATGGAGTCCACATATCACATATACATTACATTAATACATTCATTCTCTCACATTCATTTTAACATTAACAATTATTATTTGTGAGATCCACATGTCACGTACATATTATATTAACATATTCATTTTTTTCATATTCATTTTAACATTAACATTCATTATTTGTGGTCCTGCTATACACTAACTCATCTTTATTTTTATTTTGAATTAAATAAATATAATTTCAATTTTATTTACGCAATTTAAATGATTATTATTTAAAATAAATAATAATATTTTTAAATATATTTATTATGTAAAATGTTTTTTCTTAAATTTATAAGTGTCATTTATTTGAAATCAAAATATTATTATAAATTCGAAATGAAAGAGTATAACATTAAAAAAAATCACACTTGCATAAAATTAAAAAATAACATAGAAATTAAACATAAAAAAACTATAAAATATTAATTCAAGGGTTATTATTTTATTATGACCAAATATATCCAACTAAGTTGGCACGAAGTTAGTGATGCACATGAATGTCACATAGTTCAGAATTTATCTGAAGATAACATGAAATCCTCAGTTAATTTGAGCCCTGGACGGGTTGTGCAGGTTTGTTACCTTCATCGTTGTGTCAATTTGTCATGTGACCCCCTTCATCTTCAACAATCATATTGTGTAAAATAATGCATACTAATATAATATGTTTTAACTTTTTTCTATACCAATAATGAGCTGTGTTGGGACATACTCGTACGGC
>JBBPFQ010000113.1:8285809-8297632 GCA_037974815.1 Kaempferia elegans | reverse complement strand
CTGAGAAGTGAAAGATGATTATACGTTATAAGTTACAACGCATTTGGGTAGGTTAAGGGGACAAATCAAGCATATTATAAAAAAAGATAAAATAATATAATGTTAATTAGTAAATACTGAATTTTGAGCAATGGTTATATAATTTTAGAGCGCAAAACTAGCCGACGTTTATGTTTTTTATGCTAATATAAACCGGGATGCCCCTTTATAAAAAAAATGCTTTTTTTTTTTTTTTGCCAACTGAAGTATTTACTTGAATAACATACGAAATATATATTTTTTAAAAACTCAAAACATCGACATAATACTGTGTTCCCATAATCCACTTGCCTCTTTAATTTATTCAGTAATTCATGTCCAACTTCAGTAACGTCACGATCACTTGCAGTAATCGTACTGGTAGTCAAATTACTTCATGGTTTCTTCACAAAAGCCAAATGCGAAGGAACGGTAGCACCTCCACAGAATTCTTTCTCCGTCAATGACAACACAGAGTAATTCGTCCCTTGGAACCTCATAGATTTCACCGGTAATTTCCGTCGAGAAGCTCGGCGTAGGCGACTGCAGAATGGTGTACAAAGGCTAATTCCCCAATACAGTTCGCATCAAATTGAAGTCCTCCACAAGACACCAAGCGAGCGAGGAAGCAGGTGAAGGACATCTATTTTGGGCTGACGTGCCTATGTGGCCAGGTGAAGGAGCACGCGGCTGTGGCGCCAGACGACGCTGGACTAAGCGGCGTGAGTAAGAGGAAGCTGATCCGTTCACGAGGAAAGTCGAGTAAGGCTAAAATTTTCAGTTTGCTCAATGTTCATGGTCATGTGAGGCCACCAGCCCAAACAAAACAAGAAAAGTTACTTTTTGCTGTAGTTTACTGTCATTAATTTGATTTTCGAGGCTTAGACTGCATTTCGTATGTAGTACAAATACAACAGCAACATCTCTCTCTCTTCACTTTGTTCGAGTACTGTCCGTTTCGAAGAGAAGAGCGCAGAGACGCTGCTGCTCATCTTTAAAGCCTGTCACCTCGCCACCACCTACCCAATCCTCCCTCACCACTCTCTCTCTTCCCCTCGCCTGGAATCCCCCAGTGGCCTTTCTCCTCTTTTCCGTGTTGTTTGATTCTAGTAATTTCAAGAAATGACGATGCTTCGCGCTTCATCGGCCACCGATGGCAAGGTGGCGCCTTGACGTCGGAGGTTCTCGCCTTCCGTCGTGTCGGTGACGAAAGCGAGGACCTTTGGGTGCGCAGTGAGCAAGAAGGAAGTGGTTGCTGAAACTTTGATTTGTTTTGGGTTGGGGGTTAGATCTATACGGTAGTTCATCTTTTGCATCGGGTCTTTCGCATTATGTTTTTTCCGTGACGTTTGTCATACCTCGATGGTTCTTTGATCTCGTTCCCTGTGCAAACTTTGACGCTCTCGATCCTTGGTCAGAATCCGCCCTCTTCGTGGATCTTTGGAGGCGATTCGGCGGTTTATCGAGCTTCGCTTTCGTTTGCCTTTGGGATTCTGTCCTTTTGCTGGAGAACAGACACTTCTGCTAGGCAAAAGCTGTCTCTTTTGTCTTTGGCATTACTTAAGCGAGCTTACTTAAGCACCAAAACCATCATAGACGCCAACATCTGCAGCAGTTCGTCCTTTATCAATCTTCATTCGTAAGCCTTGCCCGTACAGTCGTTGCTCTTTTTTCTTTCTGGGAATCTTAGAATCAAAGCAGCGTTGAAAAGAAAAAGGTCAGAAAGAGAGAAAAAAAGGTGACAAGTTGGTTCAATCCCTCTTCGATTTGGCCGTTTTGGATCAGTCTAAGAATTGATGGCGGCAGCTGTGGCGTTGCGCAGTGGAGGTATGGAGAAACAGTCCACAGATACAGGGAAGTATGTTAGGTACACAGCAGAGCAGGTGGATGCGCTTGAGAGGCTTTACGGAGAGTGTTCAAAGCCAAGCTCTACGCGCCGTCAACAGCTGATTCGAGAGTGTCCTATTCTGGCCAACATTGACCCGAAGCAGATAAAAGTCTGGTTTCAGAACCGAAGGTAAAAGCTGCTGGTGTTTTTTTTACAATGGCCATATATTTATTTCTCTTCAGATGAATGCTTTAACACAACTATGTTTTCACTTTTTTTTGTTTTTACGTTATTGCTTTTCTCAATAACGAACAGTGTGATATAATTGATGCAGCTAACAAGATGGCAAATGTTCCTGTATTTTAGTTTTATTATATGCTTATCCTTTATTTGCTTTTTATTGACCCTAAGACAAAATTAAGTTAAGCAATCCAGCTCAAGATATAAGTTTGCGGTTGATCCATCTACTTACACATCAAAATCAGGTACACCTACCTTTAAAAAAATGGGTCTTGTTGTTCTAGTTAGGCAAAATTTCACATTAGGGGAGCAGATTGCTTCTTCTCTACCAGCTTCATTATGAAAATGAGTGTTTGTACTAAAAAATGAAAATTCAACCCATTAACAAATTTACCTATTTTCTTCTTTAGAATGTCTTTGCATCAATTCTTACTGTTAATAACTTAGTTTGTTGAGAAGAATCATGTGCCAGATCCTGATGCTTTGCCATAATGTTGTCCTGTGGTTCTCCAATCATGCAGAAGTGAAAATTGCATTCAGATTGTAATTTTTTGAGTTTTTTTGTGTGCCTTTATTCACCTTTTACATAGCTGATTGCAACTTTCTCCACCATGTCCCACTGTAATAATAATGAGCCTGAAATTTGGTGTTGTGGGCCCTGTGGCTTCTACATTGTCTAGCTTTCATACGGTTCCTACACTCATCTCTTCTGGATTGAACTGCAACATTGTGTTAGCCTTTTCTAAGCTATTTAGTAACTTTAACTCGAACCTTTCATCTGTAAGTATGCTACCCATTTTGCACTACTAATTAATAGAAGTATTGCTTACGAGATCTCGGACATGCATATTTTTGTTCATATCTACATTCCTAACCAAAATGCAAAGTGAGAAGATGATCAAGAACTTGGGTTTCCTTTCAGGTGCCGTGAGAAGCAGAGGAATGAGTCTTGCCGTCTTCAAGCTCTCAATAGAAAATTGTCTGCAATGAATAAGTTATTGATGGAAGAAAATGAAAGGCTTCAGAAGCAAGTCAACCAATTGGTCCATGAAAATGCAATAATGCGACAACAGCTACAAAATGTAGTTCTATATAGTCTCCCTTTTTGCTCTTTATCTGATTTTCCAATTCCAATCATACAGTTTTACAATGTATTAACACATAGCCATGTTCTAGATTATCAAGACATGGTACAAGTCTACCTGACATATTGTGCAGATCCAGTTGGATTGGTCATTTCTTTTATAAACTAGTGTATTCTTTGATGCTAACTGGAGAGGGTGCTGCATCATTCTTCTTCTTGGAACATGCTACACAAGCCACGCATGTTTCTTGTGCTAAATAGATATTTTCGTAATTTGTGTATCACTTTTTTGTAGGTTTCCTTGGCTAATGACACAAGCTGTGAATCAGCTATGACCAATCCACAAAATCCTCTAAGAGATGACAATAATCCTGCTGGGTACTGGCGTTTCCGCTTTCCATTTTGTTACTAGTTCAGTGAATAGTTATGATTTATCTTAATAGTTTTGTTAAAATTTAGACTTTTGAAGTTAACTAGTCCTTCTTACTCTTTATTAGACTTCTATCTATTGCTGAGGAAGCATTGGCTGAGTTCCTCGCGAAAGCTACAGGGACTGCTGTTGATTGGGTCCAGATGCCTGGGATGAAGGTAACAAATAAGACATACCTGCTTCCCTATGGAGGCTAATTTAAGAGCGAATATTAGTTTGTTTTCAAAACATTTTTTTTAGAAAGTGGACATCAATAACATGTGCACTTCTCTTGATCAGCCTGGTCCAGATTCAGTTGGGATTGTTGCTATTTCTCATAGCTCATGTGGGGTGGCAGCAAGGGCCTGTGGTTTAGTCAACTTGGAAGCTGGGAAGGCAAGATTTTCATTAGTGAACTGGCACATCTTATTCCTATTTGGCCAAGATAGTTGTTAGAGTGACTTGTATTTCATACGGTACTCTTGTTAGATGCTGAGATAAAGCCAACAACCAACAAGGCTTTTGCCATTATGAATTACAATGCTTTGTTTGTATATTTATGAACTCTTCTATGACCTCTTTTTTGATTTCACTCATTTATTGAGTTTCTATTAAAAATTTATGGAGTTGCACCGGCTCATCTAACAAGAACTTTAATTCCTAAGTGTCTCACAGCTGTCATTCTGGTATTGACAGATTGCAGATATCTTCAAAGACAAGCCATCTTGGTTTCATGATTGCCATAGTCATGAGGTCTTCACCATATTTCCCACTAGAAATGGAGGCACGATTGAACTTGTATACATGCAGGTCGAAGCCTCGAAATGATCCTTTTTTGTTTAAAAATTCAAAATTATATTTTGCCTTCTTTTTAATAATGTTTTAACACTTGACTTTTCACCCATTTTCCTTGGTACAGATGTATGCTCCAACTACTTTGGCTCCTGCACGTGATCTCTGGACCTTAAGGTACACTACAAGCCTGGAAGATGGAAGTCTTGTGGTATGTTCTACAACTAATTGTGAATTTTTGATTTGATTCTACTGCCTTAGCATTATAGTTATGCTTGTGTGTTATATTCTTGTTCCAAGATCTGTGAGAAATCATTAAGTGGAGGCGGCCCTATTTCTACCACATCTCACCAATTTGTCAGAGCTGTTATGCTTCCTAGTGGCTGTTTAATTCGACCATGCGAAGGAGGGGGGTCGATTGTCCACATTGTTGACCACTTGGATCTGGAGGTTTGTTTCTGAGTTATTAGACGTTATCAAAAATCAGACTTTCAGTATGCTCCTTAATGACTACTATGTTCTAGCAGGCATCTAGTGTTCCTGAAGTACTGCGACCACTTTATGAGTCATCTAATGCTGTAGCTCAGAAATTGACTGTCACGGTAGGTAACCTCAACATATATAGTTGAATTCTTCTTTAGAAATATACATCAGTCTGGTTCTGTGTTTTTTAAGTTAATTATTTTCTTATATTTCTCATTGGTCAATGGATGCTTGGAGGTTAGTGGGTATTAATAAATGATCCGTGTATGGTTTTTCTCTTCAAGATTAATTAGCGATGTTCTGGGAATGATGTGGATTTGTGCAGTTAGCATGCTGCATTCTTTCAGTTATTACCCTTTCTATGCTTTCAAATGCTGGCTAATCTTGATGTCCTCAATCAAAACATGTCTCTCATTTAAGTTGAAGAAAAATAATTATGTTGATGTCCTCAATCAAAACATGTCGCTCATTTAAGTTGAAGAAAAATAATTAATCTTATCCTTTCAAGGCACTTCGTCATGTCAAGCAAATAGCACAGGAAGTGACCGGTGATGTAACATATGCCCTTGGTAGGGAGCCTACTCTTTTACGGAGTTTTAGCCAACGATTACACAGGTTAGCTTATAATGAATAACACTGCAACAAGGAAATCTAATTATATTTTATTATTATTACTTGTTTTATATTGTGAGGTAATCTTATTAGCTTTTTTTTCCTTGTAGAGGTTTTAATGATGCCATTAATGGATTCAATGATGATGGTTGGTCACTCATAGAGACGAATGGCATGGATGTAGTAGTTGCTACCAACACTGCAAAGAAAATTGGTAACCATGCCATTCCTGCTAATGCGTTTGTGTCGACCGGAGGTGTCCTATGTGCTAAGGCTTCAATGCTACTTCAAGTAAGTTCCAGATTTTTGTTTTTGGTAATCAAACCCTTCATATCTTTTATGATGTTATAGGATCCATCCAAAGTTGAGTTGTTAAATTATGGTGCATATCATGAATCATTTTATTGGGTTTTCTAATTGTAAAATTCAATTACGATTGTATAAGTTAAAGAAAGACATTTACCTTACTTGGCATAGTTCTTACTTCATAAAATACATTAAATATTATCATATCTATTTAATAACAATATAATCAATATAGCATGCTGATCATTATTCTTAACAAAAAAACTGTGATTAATATTTCACCTTGTTCAATAAATTACAAAATTCTATCTATATTTCATTCCATTTGTAATTAAAGTGAAATTTCTGTTATATTTTGCCTTTAACTTCTTCCAACAATAAAAATCATCCTCACTCCATCTTCATTGTCAACTCCAAATCTCAGTGGTATTGATACACCTGATGAGAGAAAGAGGAATTGATACACTTAGAAGAGATACAGAGGATGACAGTGATAACATTACATATGAAGTGAGGAAAAGGAAGAAGGAAGTAATCTTTAAGTGGCAAGACCTCAAACATGTTGGCTACAGCTCTGTTATCTCTTGGATTGAATGGCTAGCTTGAGGGGAAAATAGACGACACACCTTTCATTTGATTTCTATTGCAAGCACAACTCAAATATAATGTTAAATCTAAGTGTTCACGTGTATCAATATTTAAGTGGTAATATGCAGCCACAATAATATATGAAATGAAATATATTCTAATGCAAGATGTACTGTAATGCAAAAACATTATTCTAGTCTATTACCTATGACAACTTCGGTGCATCACCTTTTAATATCTTCTATATTACCCTTTTAAATTAGGCAATAAGGTAAGCCTTTATTGGTGAGGATGAGAGGTCAATGGGTAGGCTGGGACATGTTTAGCTCGGAATTGATAAATTGGTTGGACCAAACCGAACCAAATTTGAAATTTGTCTTTTTATTTTTTTAGTTTAGTTTTACATTGGAAAGTTGTAAATTTTTTGGGTTCAGTTTAATTTTGGTTTACATATGATAAAACTTATAAAAGCGTACTAAACTAATTAATAATCATATAAGTATCAACATATATTTTTGCCAACATTAATACTAGTAATAGTTAGTAAATAGTAAATGGCTCAGTATGCATTTGGTTACTATTTAGGATGACTAGTAGACACTAAAATGATTAGTGGTTACTAATTTAACATTATATTGTTTAGTAGCTTATTAGTTAGTATATGTTTGGTATGTAAACTTTTTAATTAAAATATTGGTTTAAATTGAACCAAATCAAAATCTATTTTTGAGTTTGAATTTTAACCTAAACCATTTTGATTTAGGTTTGATTTCGAATGAATTTCATATGAGGCCTCATCCTCACTGAGGGTTAGAAGCAGGGTGTCTGAGACATGTTACTTCTTGTGTATTTCGTGTCTTTTATTATTTCCATTGCGTATTAACACTTAGAATTAAACTTCTTATTTGAATGTGGTTTAAGCAAGAACTTCTTTGTGTTATGTAAGAAATTGAAAGAAATCTGTACCATTTAACTGGTTATTTGATCGTACATCAACTTTCTCAACCTCATTGCTGATTTTGAGTCTTGAATGAGCAAGATTTCTTGTTCTCAATCATCATTTGTAGATTGGTTAAGCTTTACACAAGTTTGAATTATGTTGGCTCACTGAAAACTTTTTCCACTTTTTTTGTGTAAAATTCCAATACAAATAAGATATTATATATTATCTTGTTCCATTCAATAAGAACACATCCTTTCATTTCCAAAATTGATGAGGAGATGGATAACACAGGAGGATGCAATTATCTGTCACAATGCTTACAGTGTCACTGTTTGTTTTATGTGCTTCTAAATGAAAATGTTTTAGGATTTATTGTTTCTAGGTAATATAACAGTTTCTGAGTATCTAGTGTAATAATCATTTTTTTTTGTTTATTATCTTATCAAAACAAATGATATGCTAACGTATTTTGTCACTTCTATAGAGTGTTCCACCAGCATTACTACTTCGATTTCTGCGGGAGCACCGTTCTGAATGGGCTGATTATAATTTAGATGCATATTCTGCTGCCTCCTTGACAACTGGCGTATGTTCCTTTCCTGGATGGAGACCTACCAAATTTTCTGGGAGGCAGACAATCATGCCACTTGCACACACAATTGAGGATGAGGAGGTATATTTAACTTTTTCTGTAAATATGTTTTGTTTTCTTTTAGCAATTGCAAATTTTAACAGGTATTATTGCTGTGTCGCACATTTCTAAGATGAATATTAATCCCACCTATAAGTTTCTATTTGGAAATCAGTTTGCAAATTTAAAGAGGTATTATCACGTTACCTTCTCAGCTAGAAGATGGGTGTTGTTGGATTTCTAAGTTCTTTGAACTTGAAAGACCAGTGTTTATGTTGCTGTTATTGAGATGGTTCTTGACATCTTTGGACTTGTCTTAATAATCTTTCTTGGTTGCAAATATTTTCAGTCTCTTGAAGTTGTTCGTCTGGAAGGTGAGGCCCTTACTCATGGAGCCATCTTATCCACAAATATACATCTCCTACAGGTATAAGCTGTATGTTTTCCTTCAGAGAATTCTTACCGAATTTGGAAATCATGTGTTCTAGTGTAGGTAAAAAGTTGTAGGATCGAATGTGGCCTGACTAGTGGAGGGTGGGGAGTGGATGAATACATGATGTACCTTCCTTTTTAATTTCTTGCATTGAAAGCTCAAACAGAAGGATAAACCCAACTGTCTATGATCAATTAGTGTAGTAAAATTTGCAGTGAAAATAAATATGAAATAAACAAAATGCTAAGAATGCATGTATTGTGGTTTGGAGAATTCACTTATATTTCATGGCCTATGATACATCTGGTGCTTCATCCCAAAATATCTAGTAGGCTATTCCTTTAAATGAGACAATGAACCAAACATAACTCTTCACAAAGGTTGATCTAAATCTATGAGACTCTCTCAAGAGGATAAAACCTCATGAGGTAGAGACATTAAGAGATAAAGAGATCTCTACAATGCATTATAATAGCAAAACCTTAGAAACCCATTCTCTCATTAAGGATCAAAGAATAAATACTAGAGGATAAACAATACTTACAACCTCTCCCTAAGAGATGCAATAAAAGACAGAAGATAAGAAGTTATCAAAGAGCCTGAAGATAAGAATCGAAGCCTTAAGTTCATCCAAGATCTTGGATATGATTTAAGCACTTGATATCAATGAATCTTAGCAAATGAATCTATGATAATGTGGATAAGTGCCCAAATGATCTCTAAGATTCCTTATAAATCATGATTAAATGTTAACTTGCAAATGTTAAAAAACACTTGCAGTTGTCTTGCCAAATAAGCATTCAAAAATATGATTGTTGAATTCAAGGACAATATTTTTAGTTTGCCTAAAAAATTCTTAATCAACTAATCATTTGTCAGTTGATTGCTAAAGTTATCAAGTCGACTGAAGCTCAAATAGAAGCTTTTTATTCCCTCGAAAGCAGCCTTCAGTCGGCTGACACAACTGGCAGCCCCATAAATTATCTAATTAGTTCATGCAGCTTACGAGCCCTGTTAACTATCATATGGTATCGGACCTAAAATGCCAACAAACATATAACTTGAGGGCACTTCTAAGTCAAAAGGCTATGACAATATCAATACAACAAATCTATATCTGAAAACAAACACAAGATTACACACCATACTTCAATACTACGGTCACATAATTTTTGGGTTCTTCAAGTTGGATAACAATCAATGAGTTCAAAAATGCTCACATCATTTAAATTTGGTTACTGCAATGTTCAAGTTGCATGAATAAACTAGCACACTTCGTGCATTTGATCAAATATTAATACCTAATTGAAATTGTAGTGTTAAAAGAACAAAAGTTAGACCTAATCACTAATTGATATCATGACAAATACTAGTGGATTGTAGCATACAGTTTATGTAGCTATGCTGTAATATACTAATATTTGCTTTGTCACATAAGTGTTTGATCATATAAAAGAAAATGATAGAACCTATTTATCTTATTCTTCAGCAATGGCCCTATTGTATGAAAGTTATGAATAGAGAGCTCACCGGTGATTGATGTACAGAAATCAGGAAAAGTAACAATAACCATCTTTTATAGCTTATAGTAGTCTTTGCTATGAATTTGTTTCATTGATGTTTGAATCTAAGGTTTACACTGATAAATTTGAGAAATGCAAGTCCTGTCAAACAAAAACCCATTACTAATGATATTTCCAATTAATTAGTGTAGTTCCATATTTATCATATCCATTTAAAATAAAAAACTACCAAAAATATACCATAATGAACTACCAAACATGGATTTCAAATCACCTATACCATAGCACCAAACGCAGACCAAACCACTAGTGGACTAGAAAAAAAAACCCAAACTAATACTTTTATGGTTGGGGTTAGTTAATGGATCAGATGTGCAAAAATCTTGTTAAAACTAATTTAAACACCGACTATTTTTCATAGACTTGGCTTATCTTTAGAAAACTAAGTCAGAACTTTTGTCACTTGGCTTGAAATGTGAAAAACTCTCATTCACAATTTTGTGTAATTAAATTTCATGAATAAAATGATTCTTTTTTTATATTTTTACCTAATGATAAATTCATCTAAAGAAAAACCTAAAATCATTCATTTAAAATGTGATTGCAAGTTAGCTATTCTAGTTTCTATACCAATGCTTATTATGTACCAATAAATTAATTATTTTACATTAATTTATTCATAATTATGATTGTGCATACATTGTTGGTGCAATCATGTCGTATGTGTTGTAGTACATGTAGTTTTGATGATTGATAGTGTTTAAGGCAAGCAAAACGTTGGATTCTAATGTTTAAGGAAAGGCAAAACGTTGGAGTCGAATTATGATTCATGCACACTTGACGATCAACATTAGACTCCAATGTTTTGTCTTAACTTAAATGTTGTCAATCATCAAAACTACATGTACTACAACACGTACCGGCATGATTACACCCACAATGTATGCACAATCATAATTATGTATAAATTAATGTAAACCAATTAATTTATTAGTACATAAGAAATAAGTATTGGTATAGAAACTTGAATAACCAACTTGCAATCACTGTTTAAATGGATGATTTTAGGTTTTTCATTAGATAAATTTATGATTTGGTGAAAATATAAAATAGAATCATTTTCTTCCTGAAATTTAATTACACAAAATTGTGAATGGGCATTTTTCGCATTTCAAGCCATGTGACAAAACTGACTTAGTTTTCTAAGATACGCCAGGTTTGTGAAAAATAGTATCAGTTTAATAAGGTTTTTGCACCATCAACTAACCCCAACCATAGAAGTATTGGTTTGGGTTTTTTTTTTCTGGTCCACTGCTGGTCTCGATTTGGAGCTATCGTATAGGTGATTTGAAATCCTTGTTTGGTGGCTCATTATGGTTTGATTTGAGCATTTAAGATGAAATAAAAAAAAAAAGAAAGCTTGACACTTTGACTTGGTGATCATCTTTATGCAATTGACTTGAGCCAACTAATTTTGAACTATAATTCTTAAACCTTCCTAGTTATTTCAAGTTAATTTTAACTAGTAGTGTTAAAAGTATTTCTGCTTATTTCAATTTTAAGCTGCAAATTTGTTCTTTATTGTTTTTTGTTTACATCTCAATAACCCCTAACTTACATTATTTGCTAGACTGCCTGTACCTTTTGACGCCTGTACACTTATATTTGCAGCATTGTGTTGTTTTCACGTTCTTATGTTGATTAAGCACAGGACTGTTGATTAAGCACTAGTTGACTTTGCACGATGAATTTTCTAGACAATCGAGAGTTGATTGTATAGATTGAAGAAAGAGTGCAAGTGCAAGAAGGAAGAGAAAGAGGAAGAAGTTAATCTTTGGGAACTTAGGGGGGAAGATTCTAGGGTTTCGGTTTCATTGTGATAGTTATTAACATGTTATGGATTGCTCATCTCCTATTCTCTACACCTATATTT
>JBBPFQ010000113.1:8272338-8282416 GCA_037974815.1 Kaempferia elegans | reverse complement strand
ACAAACTTTCATTATTAATTCAACCAATTGATATGTTGTAAACTAAAACCTATTACCCTAGGATATTATTATACTTATTCATCTAGCACAGATCTGAAGTAAATATAATAACTATAAACTTTACCTTTTATTATACCAATTATCTCATAATTAGCACTAAGATATAATAGTAACACTAGTCTCCTTCATCAGCCTTGTGTCCCTCGGTGCTTCTCATCCTTCATGTCTTACCTTCAAGAGTTTCCTTCAGCCTTATCCTTGTTGTCAGGTCTTCCTTTACCAAGAGGTTCCTCTCCTCTGGGTCTTTATCCTTGCCAAGAAGCTCCTCGCTCTCAGGACTTCATTTGCCAAAGGCTTCTTGCTCTCATACTTCATCCTTGCCAAGAGGCCCTCGCTCCGGGTCTTCACCTTTCTAAATCACACTTGGGCTTACGTACACGATCTCAAGCTTGGACTTACATCACCAAGACTCCCATACTAGGACTTCACATTTACCAAGATCACACTTGGTCTTTCCTTACATATGTCACATGCACACTCAACAACACATATCAAATATAGATACAAATCCTAACTTAAATTTGTTACCCAAATATTAAAATCTAAGAATACATCGTTTCTCCAACAGAGAGGAGAAGGGCGAAAGAGGAATCTAGCGAATGATTACAAAAGTTGAGGTCAATTTTTTTGCTGAGGTGGACTTGGCGCAAGCTACCAACTCGATTGCGGAGGACTTTCATTGAGCAACTTCACTGCATTTATCATTTCTCTTGTGTTTTTTTCATATTGGTTGGAACATTTAATGATTCACAAAAAAGTGAAGCGTTCTTTTGATTTTTACCCTTTTGTAAATATTCTTTTAATTTTAGTTTTTTATTCTTCTAATTTAAATAATAATATCAGTATGCGGATAAAATCTTTGAGATAAATACCTTTGAGATAAAAGTAATAAAAGAATCTGAATTTAAATTTCAAATGAGATCAATATTATAAAGATAGACTTCAGAAATGTGTATAAATATATTGTACTATGAATTTACTCGGAAGAAGACTGAATACCTTTGAGATTAATCATATTATTCAATATTCATACTAATTTGTATAGTCTTATTACTGAAACATCATAAGCTCCCTTAATTGTGAGCATTTCTGTCTATACATTTCACAGAGTTACTTATAAGCCACTAACCCCCAGTCAAGTTGAAGGGGGCAATTCCACACTACTGAATAAGAGAATTCATGTGTGGCTCCATGGCCCTAAGAAGATCAGTCTCCTAATGGGGTCTTCTGAGTTCTTAACACGCTTCCAGTTTTTCTTCTGTGCCAGTTTCTCCTCCAAGGCCATAGAGATCACTGCTGCAAGGTAAGACTTCCTTCTCACCTCATCTCCCACACCTTCATGGCCCCATGAGCCCCCCTCCCCTACCATATGTGCTGCCTTCGTGGCCCTTTCCCTTCCACTGCCACTGCCCAGTCTTCTTCTTCTTCTTCTTCTTCTTCTTCTTCTTCTTCTTCTTCCAAAACCCCCCAAAAGGGTTATTTATAGAGCCACACCAACTAGCTTAGCCTTGGGTGCAGATTCATAGCATGGTGGCATGGAAGCATAGGGAATTCATTCTCCCACTGTGGAGTACTTGAAAAGGGTTGGGCATCTAACTTGTGTGCTGAATGAAGAATCTGATCATGTCTTATCGAATTGTTGGTGGGTGGAATCTGTTCTTCCATGGTGAAGTTGGAGTTGGGCATCTACTTGCGCAGTGAGTGTCTTGATGCGTTTTGAAATGAAGAAAGAGTTAGGCGTCAATTTAATCAATGGGAACTGAATGTCTCTTCTAATTAGTTTGAAGTAGAATGCTTTTCGCTATTTTTCATATTACATCTAGTCATGGCCAGCCCTGACTTTTGGAGGACCCTTGACGAAAAGAGAAAAAGGGCCTTGTAGGAAAAAAATTTAATAACATCCAATTGAATAGAGTTTAATAGAAAAATTTTTAAATCAATATTTTTCATTTAAAATATGATAAACTCCATATAAAATATATTCTCAAGATTATCTAAAATGTACAACACCATACAACATATATTTTTAAAGTTTATCCCATTCTCTAAAAAGTGCAATACCCACAAATATAAAAAAATATATCAAATAATTATTGAAAAAATCTAGATCTTCTACCATTTTGAGAAGCAAAATCATCAATAAGATCTTCAAGATGAAGTTTTTCTAACACTTTATTTTCAATGCATAAAATTGTCAAGTCATTGAATCTTTCTTGAGACATAGTGTAAAAATAAAACACATAAAACCAACAACAAAGCTAACAACGAAATAAACATAAGAAGTGAAAATAATAGTGAAAGAGCAATAAAACCTTGTTTGCGCGTAAAACAATCGACATAATCTATTCTACGATGATTAAAGTTAGGATGATTTATTTAAACTCGTTTAAATCTGCAAAAAATCATAAAATATTGGACTCCAATACAATATTAAAAATCAACATTGAATATCAATAAGAAAAAATACAAATAAGTAGGTAACTTGCACTGTATGTTTATATATCGATGAATGATAATATGGATGAAATTAAAATTTCAATTGGAGAGTAAATTTTTCTGAATTAATTAAAAGAGATTCAAAGGAGAAGAAGGGAGGAAATTGACATTCATGATTTAGACTTCACTCTTCAAGTCTTTTGAATTTTGTAAATAATTAATGAAGAAAAAGTTGTACAAGGAATCAAATCTTGAAAAGTAAAAAAAAACCGCTTACATTCCTTTTTTTAATTTTTTTCTTAGATTTTAATGGTAAATATTTTTTTAAGCCTTTATAAAAATAATTCAACAATATATATTTTGTAGACGTTTATTAAAATAAACCATTAAAATATTTTTTGAGGGTCTTTATTAAAATAATCCAATAAAATATTTTTTTATGTTTTTATTAAAATAATGTAATTATATATACTATATATTATATATGTATATCGAATTTAGGGGCACCTAATAATCGGGGGCCCTTGGTGACATACCTAAGGGCCGGCCATGCTTATTTTGCTAATTGCTCCCTTGCATCATTTTGTCAGAAGTTTCTTGGTTGGTTGGTTGATCTTGTAATAAAGGATATTAACTATCATCTATAAAATTATAAGTTTAGATGGATATAATAAATTTGCTAATTTAAAAAGAGAGTAAATCAAACGATGTACTTATTGGCATACTAATGATCGAATTTTTTGACAGTTAAACGTGTAATTTGTTACAGTGATTGAACGAACCTACAATCTGTAAGGGTAACCCAATTATAATCTTATTTGTCGGGCGGAACGGTACATGTTTGCCGCAACGAAGTCAAGAAACACCTTTCGTTTATTCAGCAGAGAATTGGAGCCATATAATAAATTATAATACTCAAAGGGGGCATTTCAAAAGCTTCCAAATAAAAAATAATCTTTTTTTTCCCCTGCTGTCACATCACCCCTGCCTGCCAACTTGTCTCCATTTCCAAAGAAAACCCTAATCCTTCCATCTCCCTCCTCCTTTTTTCCAATTGCATCGTACATCCCGTTGAAAAACCATGACCCTTCATCCCTCCTTTTTACAGAAAGCAACACCGTCTCCGGCACTGCGGCTCCTCCTCCTTCTCCTCTTTCAGCAAGAAATTAACTCCTTATAAGTTGGAAGGGCTACAAGTCGCTCTTTAATTTTCCCTCCTCTGTCCGCTTACTTAAGCTCAACTCAGAGAGCCACTGCTTGTTAAGCCTTACAAAATCCTTCCTCGACGCAAGCTTCTGACAGCAGATCTACTCTCTCCAGCCACCAAACCCAAAGGTAACGTACGTATTTTATATAAGCTTAGCTTATTTAAACATTAATAATTATATATATATATATACATATTTTTCTTTGTAATTTCCCCCCTTCAGCTCTTTTTCTCTCTCTCTCTCCTCCATCGAACCTGCTTTCTCCACTCCCAGCTATACAATTGGCCTTAATTAGCTGCGTGACAGACAGCACACTGAACGATCGCAAAATATTGCTATGAATTAATCCGTTGAGAAATCGGTATATATATTTACGTTGTGAAGTACAAGCGAGCGAGCGAGGAGAGAGAGAGAGAGAGATTGATTGTGGTCCTCGGTTCGATCTACTGTAGAGATGGACATACTGCCGAATCCGGAGAGCCCTCTCTCGGACCAGGAAGCACTGGCTGCTCCAGTCGGAATTTCCTCATCCTCTGCTTCGTCGCCGTCGCTGAGCCGGTACGAGTCGCAGAAGCGGCGCGACTGGAACACGTTCGGACAGTACCTGAGGAACCACCGGCCGCCGCTGTCTTTGGCGCGGTGCAGCGGCGCGCACGTTCTGGAGTTTATGCGGTATCTGGACCAGTTCGGGAAGACGAAGGTGCACGTCCAGGTGTGTCCCTTCTTCGGCCACCCTGCCCCTCCGGCGCCCTGCCCCTGCCCTCTCCGCCAGGCCTGGGGCAGCCTCGACGCCCTCGTGGGCCGCCTCCGCGCCGCCTACGAGGAGAACGGAGGCTGCCCCGAGAACAACCCCTTCGCTGCCCGAGCCATCCGCCTCTACCTCCGCGACGTCCGCGATCTCCAGTCCAAGGCACGCGGCGTCAGCTACGAGAAGAAGAAGCGCAAGAAACCCCCCACCTCCGCCTCCTGATCACCACCACCACCACCCTCCACTTCCCTCCCCCCTTGATCATCAAAGTCTTCAATTACTCACTCACTGTGTGAGCTGCTTCTCGTGCTTAATTAATTCCTTGATCCCATCATTAGCTACTTCTTATAATTAATGTATCTCCTTAGTTTTCAGACCATCAGTAATTAATGAATTGCTACTTCTTATATTATTACTATATTATTATGCTTTCATTATTCGGATATATATACATATACATACATTGAACAAGTTTGAGATCTAAAATGTTTTTTTTTTAATTTTTTTCTTGTTTAGCATATCCTTAATTAGTTCTTGCACTATATATAGACTGTGCGTTCGTGAGATATCACTGTGCTTTTAGGTGCCTCACTTTAATGTGATGGGACTGATAAAGGGTCAGCATCCTAGAACAAAGGGTCAGCATCCTAGAACAAACTGTGCTCGCTAGAAATTGGATTATATATTGTTTTGGGTGGAAAGAAAGAAAGAAAGAAAGAGCAGGTTACTATACGTATAGGTAACAGTGCGTGAATCGATAAGTCTAGCCAGAACAAGGCAAGTGTTGTACTCTGAGTCAATAAGCCATTGCTGCAGTACATACCTAGCTCTTGACCTCTTACAGCACACTAAGATCAAAGACACGGAGATGACACTATATTAATTTGCTATTTTTAGGTTATATATAGATGTACTGAAAATCAAGATTAAAAAGTGAATATATATATATATATATTGATTTGTGATGTGATGTGCCCATTCAGATCGTTTTTGATCTCTTTTTGGTCAGTTTTTTGGTCAGGTGGTATGCCTTTCTCTTTTACGAGCATAAAAAGTGATGTTCATGGAGAGTATCTAGACATTACATTGCATATATAGGAACTTGGATTCTGCAGCCTTTGTTTTTTTCCCCTTCTCGGTTGTTTTGTCCTCTCTATGGTGTTTTGTTTATATCAGGTACCTAAATACTTCTATTCAAATAAATAAATAAATAAATAAATAAATTGAAAGAATAATTAACAATTCCTTTTAATTTTATAATTAAACTCACAAATGTAATCATAATTGTCGTTATCTATATCACGCATACTATATATATACTCTAGTGTGTATATATATTGAATGGATAGTATTGCATAAAAGGTTTACTGTGTGTTGATTCGGCTGAAGTATTTCTTAATTTCATGCGGTAGTAAAGAAGTCATGGTAAACATGTAATCCAACTGGAATTTTAAAGGTGAGCACCTGTTTTATTAATTGTTTAATTATTTATGGAGCTAATATTTGATTGAACTTGGGATTTCCCTTGTAAGTTGAATGGATAACAGCAAATTGTCTGCGTAGTTAATGCTGTTAACTATCATATATATATTTTTTTGAATGTGCATAGATCCATTTAGTTAGTTGAATATGGCAATGTGGCCTGACCATATACAGTCATGCATATATGGAGCAATTATAGACCTCTAGCTGTGTAAAATCATATAAAATTGATTAACACTTTTGTTTTTTTTTGTCAGATACAACTAATAATTGACAACTTAATTCATTTCCTGAAAATAATAACTAATAATGATCAATATGTATCTTTGTATATCCTTTGTGCTGCATGTGTTGTGTATGTAGTTCAATCATATAACTAAATTATGTTTTGATTTGTTTTTTCTTAAGTTTATTTTGAATGACATAATTATCATTTTTGTGCCATATACTTTTTTTTTTTTATCATTTGTTATTATTTGAGTTGATCTTGAGAACTCAAACATATATAATCTTCGATAGATAGATAGATATGTGTGTGAGATGGTAGATCTGTTATCCAAGAAAACTTTTGTTGAACCTTTTTGATATAATTGTAGGTTTTTTTAGTAAACTTCACTATATTGCACAAAATTCTTTTGGCTATCTTCCAACGAATTGATTTTGGTTTCTCCATGAATAATTGACTCACTAATCCAACACAACAAAGAACGTTCTACCTCTTGCATTTTTAAATTTTAGGCTTCTAACGATTCCCTAAATGGTTGGATGAACCACTTCACCTCTATCTTTCTTGAAAACTTGACGTTCCATTGGTGTGCTAATTAGGTTGCAATCTTCCATTTTAAACTTTGAGTAGTTTTGATCTTGAATATGCTGCTTGTGAAGATACCTAATTCACTTTGCTTCAACTTATATGCCAAGGAAGTAGGCATTATCAATCATGTTGAACTTTAATAGCTTGCCCCTAGGGTGTAGCGTAGATGGTGGACACATTATATTTTTGGCGTAATAATATGGGGTCGATTCCCATGAACTGATGATCTGCGTGGTTTATCCCATCATGCGCCTCTTGCTTGTGTACCCGTATTTACCTTCCTTCACATCTGTGGGGTCGACATTAGGCAGGCCGTTAAGGTAACACATCTACCTTTTTTTGGTATTTGCAATTGCAAATATTAGATTATTAATATCCAACCAAACAAATCAAAGAGAGGAGCATTTCCTCTAAAGATTAGATCATCCACCTCTACACAAACAAATAGTATTCTATCATCTCTTTCTTTGAAATATGAGACAAAGGTGTTATATAAAGTCATTATTCTTAATAATAGAATTAGTTATTGCAATAAGATACATATTACTTTTTTCATTGGGAGAACTTTGGCTTTATATATCCATTGTTCACATAATCGTATGGTTATTCAATGCGGGATTCATTTTTAAGAAAATCATCCAAGAAAGTTAATTTCACATTTAAGCGTAAGGTATTTTTTTTTTTAAATTTTATTTAAGAGTTTTCATTTGAGTAAAGGAGCATATACCTCATCATAATGTTGGTCTATTGCTTATAACCCTTTTGTTGCTAGTTATGCTTTGTAAAATTTCAACTTTTCCGTGTGCATTCATCTTCACCTTAGAAATATATTTGACTTCTATAGGTTCTTTACCTCTGGGCAAAAGAAGGAACCTTTGATGTTCGGTTCTTCCTATTTTTGTTTATTCTCCATGACTAATCTCTTCATTTGTTGCATTGCAATTCTTCGCCTTTTGTATTGAAACAACATTTTTTTTGTTAATATATAGTTAATTTGCCACTTCATAAAGTTCTTATAACTTACTCACATTTGCTACAATAGAAGTGATCTTTATTTGTAATAGATATTAAAAAATAGTCAATTAAAAAAATACTTTCATCCACAAACTTATTAATAATGATCATATTTGCATAAAAAAATTTATTGTCATAATTTTCTCTCACTTTTTTATGACTTAACAATGATATATAATTGTGTGTCAACAAACTATTAATTCTTGAAAAAAATATTAAACTCATAGCTAATTATTATTTAAGTAATAAAAAAATATTTTTATTGTCCACAAGATATCCTTTGGATATGATCATTAAAGTATTATTATGCTTTAAAGTTAATGATTAATTAAAAATGATTAGTGATTAAGCAAAACTTATTATGTGAATGAAGATATCAAGATGAATCTATTTGATGGGATATAAGGCTAATTCATTATTAAAATTAAGTCTATACAACAATTTTACTCATCTATCACAAGCATGTAACACCATCGATCTTTTACACTCGTAAATTCACCAATAACTTATATTAACATTCTATTAAATAATTTGTTATTAAACTATCAATATTGTTGAAAGTTTTAATCTTATGGATATTAACCATCAGAATGCCCCATGATTCCCTAGGCATGATCCCTTCATGACGTTGAATCAGGCTAGACCATTAAGATCCATGATATCTAATAGTGCCCTCGAGAGATTTTAAACTACTTTCATGAACACTCTTAAGTTTGGGATTTATATGTTGGAGAATTGAATTTATCTCTCGGTCCTTCCCTGCATCTCTGTGGTATGAAAAAGCACGCTAGCACTGTAATCATGCATACATACTAAAGCTAAATCATGAATCAAACATGTCATGCCATAAAAAGGGTTGAATTAATAAAAATAACTATTAACAATGCATTGAGCTACTTCTTAATCATAGAATTAGGAATACTACTCATGAAGATACAAATAAAAAACATAAAGTTAAGCATTCTATAACTCAGAGAAAGAGAGAAGAGTAAGAAAGCTCCGTTATAAATGTTGATGTCATCTTTGGAAGATCTTCAAGCTCTTCGATGGATGGAATCCTTGTAGCTCTTTGGAAATGATTCTCTCCGAGGGTTCTTTGACATGAGAAAATACTTGATGTCCCAAACACGAGCCCCTTTAGTCCTTTTAAAGCCTCCACAATCCTTTTGAATCCATTATAACTTTCCAAAAAGGCTGGGTTGCCCCTGCCATACCACGGTTGTGTTGGGAAGCACGACTTAGCCATGTTGATTGTTGTAACTCTTCCCATCATGTTACAGCAAGAAGATCGATCGTGCCCCCGGTACAACCTACCCATTTTTCTCTCTAAAAATCCTATTATTGCTCTGTTGGCCGCCTTGCTCCGTAGGCGATGTATATATGACCGTGTTAGGGGGATGGCCAAACCGTGCACCATGCTTGAATGCATGCTCCAAGGCTCTTTTACTCCGATTAAGCTCTAAATTCACATATTGTCAATAAAATTACTCAAAGAGCAGTTCTATGAAATAAAAAATAAAAACAATGCAAAAGCAATGAAATTATGCAAAAGACGCTCATGTGATGAATCAAATGCATGCAAAACAATATTAAAAACTTATGCATGACACATCAAGAATTTAGAAATTTAATTTATGCATTGATATACGACTGTATCTAGATTGCTAACCTTAATTTATCATCATACAAAAAAGGGCTCTGGAAAAAATTCCTAGAGCTTCTTGAAGGAACTTTCAAAGCCAAGCTCGCAGGAAGAGATTTACTTCGGAATCAACTAACAAATCTTCGATTGAAGAAAGGTGAAATGGTTACTCAATTGCACACTAAGCTGAAGGAGTTAGTCACCGAACTTACGAATTTTGGAGAAAATGTAATTAATCGAGATTCGTTAAGGTATGCACTTAACATTTTTCTACGAACATAAGAATGATCAACCTTAGTAGATGCATATTACATCTCTAGGGACTTAATTATAGGTAAGTAATCTAGAAAAATTATTTTCTACTTTAGAAATTCATGAATTTAAATGTGTAGAACTAGGGAAGGAGCCAAATCAGAACGTTCTCCTATAGGCAAAAATGGATGAACCAGATTCTGAAATTTCCATCGACGAAAATGAAGCAGCCCTCATGGTAACAAATTTCATAAGTCACAGATAAAGAAATACTTTCAAAGTAAAAGGAAAGTTCGATGATACAACTGTCAAGAATGACACCTCAATGATGACTACCCTAAACTAAATAAGAAAAAAAAAGACAAACGATCAAAATGAACGTAACACAATAACTTAAAAGCTACGTGGGATGAATCATAATC
>JBBPFQ010000113.1:8226250-8237628 GCA_037974815.1 Kaempferia elegans | reverse complement strand
CCTCCTTGAGCAAGCTTCCTCCCGGCTTCTCGTCCCTCGGAACGCCACGCACGTCCTTCTCGTCCGCCGGTGTACTCTTCTGTAGCTCCCGTGTCCCTCGGATGCACCGAGCCTATCGACTCTCTTCCGCGCCATCCTTCGGCTTCTTGTGATCATAAGTTTTTGCACACTTAGTTACAAGGTTAAAAACACACAGGACCTAACCTAACTAGGTTAGTTAGGTTGGTCACATCAAAACTACCTTGGGGCACCAATAATATATGACTCTAATACGACATAGAATAAGATGGTATCAAAGTTGAAAACTGTAGCTAAGAGTATACTCGGTGAGTCAAAGGGACATTTACTATCAAGTAAGGAATTTTGGTGGTGGAATGAGAAAGTACAAGAGAAAGTAAAAGAAAACGAACAACTTATAAAGAATTATATATTTGTAAGAATGAAGAAAATTTTAAAAAATATATAATAGCCAAGAAAGAAGCTAAAAAAGCAGTGAATGAAGCAAAAAAATGAAACTTTTGAACGATTATATCAAAAATCGGATATAGAAGAAGGGAAAAGAGACATTTATAGAATAACTAAAGTGAGATAAAGGACACAAGAGATCTTAGCTAAATAAAATGTATTAAAGATGAATATAATAGTGAACTAGTAAACGATGGAAAAATAAAAGAGTGGTGGAAGAGGTATTTTCATCAACTTCGTGACCAACTTAACTTAGGTAATTTAAGTAAGTCAAATAAGTATGAAAATTTAAATTTTTATTGTAGAATTCAAACTTCAGAAGTAGAATAAACTTTAAATGAGATGTTAAACAAAAAAGTCATGGAACCAGATATCCCAATAGAAGTATGAAAGTGCCTAAGGAAATAAAGTATTAAAAGACTTACAAAATTATTTAACATAATATTAAAAACGAAAAAAAAATGTCTGATTAATAGAGGGTAAGTACTCTAATTCCCTTATATAAGATTTAAGAACAAAGGAGACGTACAAAATTTTGTAAACTATAGGGGTATTAAACTAATGAGTCATATCATGAAATTTTGGGAAGAAAATAATAGAAAAGAAATTAAGGAGCCCACTGTGATCAACAATCAATTTAGATTCATACCTGATAGGTCAAAAATAGAAGTTATACATCTTATCAGGAAATTAATTGAAAAGCATCTAGAGCAAAAATGAGATCTACACACGGTATTCATTGACTTAGGAAAATCTTATTATAGAGTCCACGAGAAATTATATGAAGAATTCTAAAAAAGAGAGATGTTAGTGTAACATATATTGAACTAATTAAGGATATGTATGAGATTGTAACAACCAGAGTGAAGACTTCAGAGTTCAGGAGGATTAACTAAAGCATTTCCAATAAAGATAGGGTTCTATTAAGGATCAACTTCAAGTCCCTATCTTTTTACACTACCGTAGTGCACGTTGTTGGTAGATAATATTGTTTTAGTAGATGAGATACTTCATGTAAATGTTAAACTAGAATCTTGGCAGAAAACATTGGAAGTGGAAGGTTTTAGACTTAGTAGAATAAAAATAAAATATATGGAATTTAAATTTAGCAATATTAGATATAATGAGACAATTGTTAAAATAGGAGATGACAAGTTGTCTCGAACTGAAAGCTTTAAGTATTTAGGATCAATTTTACAAAAAGATGGAGGAATTGAGAGAGATGTCTTATATAGAATATAAGCATGTGGTTGAAATGGAGGTTAACGTCATGTGTTTTATGTGATCGTAAAATATTTTTAAAACTTAAATGGAAGTTTTACCAAACAGTGAATAAACCTGCTATATTATATGACAATGTTGAACTATGACTCAAGCACATACAGAAGATGAAATTTACAGAGATGAGGATATTAAGGTGAATGTGTGGACATACGAGGATGGACAGAATAAAGAATGAGAACATTAGAAAGATTGCATCTATTGAGGAAAAATTTCGAAAGACACATTTACGATGGTACAGATATATATTTAAACGGCCAATAAATGTCCCGGTTAGGTAATGTGAAACTATAACAAATACGCACATCAAATAAAGAAGAGGATGGCAAAAAAAAACTTGGTTAGTAACAATAAACACGATAAAATTTATTTAAATATAGATAATATAGTAGGGTATAGAAGCCAATGACATAGAAGAATCCATATAGCTGACCTACGTAGTGGGATAAGATTTGGTCGTTGTTGCCATTTGTTTTCTATAATTTTAACAAATAAAATTTTAAGTTACGGCCTGTTTTCTTTCCTCCGAGGAAACCATTGGATGAAAAACAATTCACAAATATAAGAGACCAAATCATTTTGCTAACCTTCTGTTTCCTTTCCTCAAAGTGCAAACATCTTCATTTCCTATTAGTTATTTTTTCTAATCTCTTTCTTTTCCTAATTGTTCCCTTCCTTTATATGAAACATGTTATTATTCTAAGTGACCAAAACATTTTGCTAACCTAATTAAATTATGCTAGGAAGGGACTAATCACACAAACAAAAGCGATATTCCACGTAAAAAGATTAGATCTTTCTTCTATTACACAATTCAAAAATAAGAATAGACGATGATCAATGGAATCCAATGTCAACTTTGTGAAATACTCATTTTGCATATTCGACAAGGACTTGCAAACACATCGTATGTTCAACTTGTACTAATGAATATCCTACCTACAATGGGTAGCAATATATAGTAATGCTATGAATCGCCTTCTATGGAATACTATTAACAATATCAAAAAGAGTGTTTCCTACGTTTCCAAGCATTTTAAGCTCTACAATTTTTATGATATATAATACAATAACATAATGGATTGCACCCTGATGAGTGATGAAGATTGTTATCTCAATAGCTTCTCTAGTCTCATTGTAGCCGAAAACTTCAGTGAAATATTATTTCAATTCTCGTGGTAGCAAGAACACCTAAGAGTAGCCATAAATCCAACTAAGGCACCAACTCCTTCAGTGTTGATCCTAGCAATGTTGTTATCTGTTCCTCCTACAGGCAGTGGCTATAGCCATGTGGTGTAAATTATCTCTGGACTAGTCAGTTTATCTTGACATTAGTAAGAACAACAGAGAGGTAGAACAAAGAGGAAATTCAAGGGAGAGGCTGGAGCTAGTGGTTGAGCACAATCCTAGCAGATTTATCCTATTAACTTGTTGAGGTCAAGAGGCCAAAAATTCACAAGAGTTAATACTTTTAAAGTAAAACGGCAAATAATAGGTGTAAAATCAATTGAATAGTTGCAGCACCCATTCTCCACAGATGAGCACTTGACACCTCAAATTGCTAAAGCTTTTAAAAAAAGAGGATAACTGAAACATTCATGGAGGAGAAGAGGAAGGAGTGCAGAAGTTGAGATCATGAATGTTAGATACCTAGTTTTTATTGTACTTAAATTTTCTTGTTTCATTTTTTTTAGGTTAAAGAATCCTGTTGGCTCTCCAACCTCCAGCCACCGGTCAATAATCTCACTTTCGATCAAGACTTATGATTTAAAGGAAGTTGATCATTTTTAACTTAAATGTATGAGTCAGTTGATAATAATAAATAGAATTTAACTCCTGATGTTCCTGAGGTTAAAAGATAGATTTTTAAATCGGAATAAAATTATGATGATGTCAATCCATGAGGTGGAGTTGTGCTAAAAGAAGACTTAATAATTTACCTTTTTAAAATCCAGTAATATATATGTTAAGAAATTAATGTTGGTGTAAAAGAAATGATGGTTATTTATATCATTAGCGAGGATGAGGGTGCAATCCAACTACATAAATTATTATCTAAACTTTGATTAAGTTCCTTTGAAAACTTGTCATTAACAAGATTGCGAATGGGACTAAAATCAGTATTTTTGCTTGTGCAAAGTTAGGCTAACCCTTCCTAGTGCCATTAACTTCTTGTAACTATAGTTTGAAATACAAGTTGTTAATCATGTCATACAGTGACTCATTATCTTTCCTTCTCACCTTTATCGGCAGTGTTGCACTATGATCCTAATGCCATATCTTAGATTTTTTTGTTATTGTGTTGAATGTGGATAGTTACTATCTTTTGTTTTAAACCTTAAAAGTTGGGAATCAAGTGGTGAGTACCATCAATTGTTTTAGGGTTACGTGTTAGTTTTGTTAATTAATGTATGTTATTGATGACCATATAGGAAATTTGAAATTCTACAATTTTGGTTGTGATGCATATCATTAACTTATTCTCAATAGTTAATAGTGAGTGGTTGACCAATGGAATGGATCATTAAATGTTGACAAGAATTGAACATTATGCTAGCAAACACCTATAGTGTTATGTTATTTGCATGAGTAGTCAAGATTCAAAATTAACATTTAATCCATGTGTTTCAGCAACCAAAACAATGTCATTTGTAATTCATATACACCATGGTAACATGTCTTGGACGTGTCCTAAATTCATCTATAATTAGTGCAAAAAAGATATAAACTTAGTGTTAATCCTTAATATAACTCTATGTTTATAGAAAATGATTCAGTTGATCCGCCAGGTGTCTTCACTCTTATCATTACGTTTTAATATATATATCCTTAATTATTTTAATATTCGTTACGCTAACACATTCTTTTGAAAAATTCTCGTATAATTTTCCTCAAGACTCTTTCATAAATTTTTTCTAAGTCATTAGATATCATATGTAAGCTTTACTTCTTTTCTCAATATTTTTGAATTAGTTATTTGAGAAAATGTATAGCTTCTATCATAAATCCAAATTAATTTCCAGTCACTTGTCTCTTTTCTTAATTTTTTTTATTACTATTTTTCAAAGTTTCATGAGTATGGCACATTCGCTTAAAGTCTTATAATTCACTTAATTTGGTATGTCACCTTTGTTTTCATACAAGGCGACTAGAGTACCATCAACCTTCCACTGGTTAGTTTTTTTTTTTATTTTCAATATCAAATTAAATAACTTCGTAAGTCATTTAATACCCTACTTCCTTAAACACCTCCATACTTCTATTTGAATATCATTCGATCCATATGGCTTTCCATTTTACATCCTAATACTTATTTTACTTCTGAAATTTGAATTCTCCAATAAAAAAATATTAATTTGTATAGTCTTTTGACCTACTTGAATTTCCTAAATTAAGTTAGTCTGAAACCTTCCTTAAAAAGTTGATGAAAATAACTCTTTCATCGCTCCTTTATTTCCTCATCCTTCACCATTATCCTATTGAATTCATCTTTAATGCATCTTATTTGGGCAAGATCCTTTGTTTTCCTCTCTTTCGCTTTAGTTATTCTATAGATGTGCTTTTCCCCTTCATGTCAATACGATTGTTTGAAAGTTTCATTATTAGCTTCACTCACAGCTTTCTTGAACTCTTTCTTAAATACTATATATTTTTTTCTTCGTTTTTACAAGTGTACAATAGCTTATATGTTATTCATTTTTCCATCACTTTCTCTTATACTTACTCCACTAAAATTCTTTATTTGGTGATATTTGTCCTCATGACTCACTAAATATGTTTTTGGTCACCGTTTTCAAATTTGATGTCTGCTTATGCCATGTCATATTCAAATCATCATGTATTTCTCTTAATCTTGTGTTCCTACCCTATCTTTAGAGATATTTTATTTCTCATCCTTTAACTTCCACCACTTAGTCTTAGGAGTTATGAACATTTTGTTGATGATATGCTTGAAGCGTATATTCAACACCACTAACCTACTTGGGTGCTTAAATTTTCTCTAATTTCAACTTTTACAAATTTACTATCCCTCTCCTTAACCATAAGAAAGTCAATTTGTGACTTTTGAACTTAACCAAGTATTTTCTCTTCTTAGAAAATCTATTAGCTATTATAAGTTTATGTATTCTCACAAAATTTATTATAAATTTTCCTTCTTCATTTCTTGTTCTAAAATCACAACCCTTGTGCATTCTATCAACTTCCTCATTTATTACTTCTATATTCCCATTTAAATCTCCTCCTGTTAAAATTATTTCATTTATCGAAATTTTTTATAGTACCTCTTCTACGTCTTTCCCAAAGCAGGTATGTTTAATATCTTCATCTAATCCTGCATATATAATAATTATATTAATAATTTCTTTTCCTACCACTACCCTGAGAAGTATAATTCTATCTCCCTTCCTAACTGCTTCTACTACTTCACCTCTTAACGAACTATCTATAACAATTTCTATTCCATTTTCATTTCTTTTTTAAAATTATTTAATCAATGTGTTAAAGTATATAATGAATTCATTTGTGATAATTTTATTTTAATCTAATTATAAAATAAGGATATAGAAAAATCCAACTCAAAATTACAATTATAGGTTATAGACAAACTAATTTGTTGAAAATGAATTTAAATTTAGAATTAAAATTTTCTTCTTAAAACTTTACTTTTTATATATCATTAATAATTTTTTAAAAATGAAATTTGGTAATATATTTTTTAAATATTCATCCATTTCACATTCTAGATAAATTTTAAGACCACTGAAGACAACTATTGCCCTCTGTCATGATAAGACCATAGCACTCAGAAGAATTACCAATTTCTAGTTAAATCTTATAATAGTTTAAAGTTATTTTTTAATAAAATATTATATTAGTTTATATGGAAACAACTTTGTGAGTAAAAATTACTTTTACAAACAACTAAACAGAAAAGTAAGCTACTAACAAATCACCAAATGTCATTCGCAATCATTGTGTTTTTCTTTCTCCAATAATTAGTATTTGCAAACATTACTAAATGAAAATGAAGGCCTCCTCAAGAGAAGATTATAGAAAATTAGACATAAAATTAGAAAGATTCTACAGCAAACTAAAACGGGATATCATTTGTGAAACTGTTATATACAAAACCAGCAAATCCCATTTCTCCAGGATTATAAAAGAGAAAATGTATTAGGTGTCACAACAAGATTGAGAGTGGCATTTAAACTGGATAACCTTATATTTGACTTTTACCTATAGGAGGATCATTCTCAATGCATAGAAGGCAAAAAGAAAGTCACAAAAAGAATATGAAACCTAACAATTAACTCAAGGTCTGCTAATGCATAAATATAGGCTATAGTAATAAACAACATCAAGTTGCATCTTACCGCAAATCTTAAGAGCAAACAAGACTTTCCAACACCTGAATCTCCAATAAGCAAAAGTTTGAATAAATAGTCACTACAAAATGAAACATGTCATTTAGTTAGCTTTACATCAGGCATGGAATTATTAAATGTAAAATGAATTTGTAAGTCTTGCATAACTTGATGCTGTTTCAACCCACTCTGATTTTTTTATGAAATTCTAGTGTTTTTGCTTAGAGTTAGTATCGACCCTCAAGATTCAGGAAATTAAGATCGGGCCAAAGTTTCCTTCTCACCCTAAAATCCAACCCTAGTCCCTACCCAAACCTAAATAGACATGGATAGCTTTAGACCTGATCTGACTAACTTCCATACACATAAAGAACCACATTAGTGAAAAGCAACCTAATTAGACCAATTTAAAACATTCATGAGAAAGCAATATAATCAACTTTGTCAAGTAACTTATGTTTTAATTTATAATGTATGCCGGTTCTCAAGTTTGAACTTTGAATCTCATAGATAACATGAGACCAATTTTCAACTCAGATTTGAGAAAAATTGCAACCAATTTTATTACCAATTCTAACCTGTATCTTAAAAAACAAACAAAACAAAAATCATTTAGTCAACTATTTTATGTGCCGATGATGTAAGCATCAGTACATAGTGATTTTAGTAGTTGTCCTTCAATAGTTTAAGTAGAAGTGTTGACCATGTTTATGAACATATCATGCCAAAACTCAATTTTCTTTATCATCAAAGCTCACCATAAAGGTGAACTGTAGAAACCATATATAATCACTAATCAGTTTCAGATCAAAGCAGCTAAACATAGAGGCTGGTGAATAAACTAACATTTGAATCTATAGATGAAAAGAAAAAGGAGAAAGAACTTAGTCGCCCTTGAATAGGGTAGCTCGGTGCATGGGGTGTCAAGGAAGGGCCAATCATCATAAATATGTGATGTTGCTCAAGCAACTGATACAATAACCTTCAAACAATATAGAGCATGGAATATGCGTCATTTCATGTATCAATTTGATATACATTTTTTAAAAATCATAGCATGGAGCAATCTATAAGTGAATTCAATAATTATGGAGAAAGCAAAGAGAAGGATAAAAGCTGAACTATGAGGCCATCAATTCGCTAATCCAACAATTCCCACAAAATAGGAATACAGTCACAATAACCATTTCTCAAGTCACACGCCCTAGATCGGAAAAATAGACATGTGAACATCCATAACCATTTCTCAAGCCACTAAACCCTAAATCCGTAAAAAAGACATGACAACATCGCCTATTAAAAGCCCAAGTCAGCGATAAAGAACCATAACCGCGTAATCTTTTCCAACTCTACCGAGAAAACCCGGATCACATAAATGCGAAATCATCTCTCCCGTACCCAGCGAAATCAGCTCGTGAGCCTAAATCCTGGATCCATGAAATTTAGGAGAGAAAAAGAACTGTGATTCGAAAACGAAAAGGAAAAAACAACACGGATTGGGGTACCAGGATGCATCACTTACTACTCTGGATTCATGATGGAGACGTTGGTAGGCCGTCGGCTAGGTTCTTGATCGATATCTCTCCTGGAATTTGCGATTGAAGGCGTTCTTCTTCTATCGCTGGCGAACACAAAAAAAAAAAAGTTGTCGCGGGAGAGGAAGGGAGAAATGAGAAGGGATTTCCAGCGGGCGAGGAGGGCGAAAAATTGGGGCGACGTGGCGGAGTGAGGGAGGGGCAACACGACCATGCAATAGACGGTTGCGATCATCTCATCGTGGGAGCACGCCCGACTGTCCGAGGCCGACCAAGTTGGACTGTTGTGTCACTGTGTGGATTCACGGGCTCAAATTTGAATAACTAATTTTATGCGCACGGATAAATATTCTTGGCTAAAAATTGAAGAAAGTTTTTTTTAACGGATACAGTGATACAAATATTCTCTAATATGTTTTAATATTCTCTTGCTTATTTCTTAGCCATGCATCAATTCAGAGTCACATTATAGCGTTTACGTCAAAGTTATTATATAGTTGTAACAGCTACGATTTCATAACTATTATAACTATACTCATAATTATTGTATCTGTAACCGTTATGATTTCGTAACTACTACAATGTCTAATCAATTCAGGATTTAGATGGGATATACGTGTTAAAAGACTAAATTGTATGCCACTTGGTTTGATTTTTATTTTTATTTTTTATTGCAATTTTTATGTGTTTACCCTGTTAAGCAATTAGTACCCGACTTATTGATCCTCAACAAATTGTATCAACTTTGTGCGTTCGATGGATGAATCGCCAACAAAGCACCATGATTATAGACAAGTTTCAGATTTCTAAGCTAGAGGGAAACTTCCAATCATAGAAGAGGAAGATGATGCTCTACTTTTGCCTTGATATTGACATGACAATTGCCCTTAATGAAGGATATGACTTTCCTCATAATTTAGATGGTAAAATATTGCTTTGTCGTTTAGCCAAGAAGCAAATTAAAGGGAGTAAGTAGTGAGAGACACCAAAGTAAAAAATGATTGTTAAGCAAATCCTCTCGAAAAACAGAGATGAATAAAATTGAGTGTCTATCAACAGCCAAAGAGCTATGAGAATGAGTAATAGTTGTTGGGATCAATGCTAGTTTGGTAAAGGGGGTGAATACCCAATTACTGCTTGTATTATTTAGTCTTCTAAACAATATTTCAAAGGAAATGAAAAACATAGAAATAAATGGTTATCAAACTTAGAAACATCGGGATTTTTATGTGGTTCATCGGGCTATACACACAATGTCCACCTTCTTTCTCATCTTTAGTTACACACTATGAGATCGATCAGTGTCACTGTTTATGGTAGTCTCTGTTATATGTCTTTCACTTATGTACCTATATTTATTTTCCTCCATATCCGTGAGACACTCTAAAAAGTTGTTGATGTAGCAATTTCATATTATTTTTAGTTACACACTATAAGTGAAGAAACCTCATAAATTCAACCCAATATAACATTAAATACAAGAATTAATAAGGAACAATATGCATCATTTTATATCTTATTGTCCTATTGTATAAAACATTAAGATATTATATATATATATATATAATAACATAAGGTTAGTATGATAATGATGAAATATTGTAATAAAATGAAGAATTATAGAAAAATAGTAAAAAAAATTGACTGCCCATTTAAAAATCGTTGTCGGTTCTATCCAAAAAAAACACAACGTTAATAGACAATGGTTGATTAAAACCATTGTCACAGGTCCACAAAGCTCATACAACGATTTTAAAACTATTGTCTTTGACATACATACAACAACACTTTTTTATAAACCATTGTCTATTACCATTTTAGTAATATAAATAAACAACGGTTGATCAATGGTTTTAAATATTCATTGTCTTTGACACACATAAGATAATGTTTTTTTTAATTGTTGTCTTTTTTTAAAAACAATATTAACAACAACATTTTTCAATAAAACCATTGTTAAATACAAAAAGATAATAGTTTTTCAAAAAACTATTGTCTATTGAGTGTGGTTGAATTCAAAATTTCTTGTAGTGTCCCCGGCCCAATTATTGACATTTTCCCTCTTTAGCTCTCTTTTGATATGCAAGTTTGATCAGCATCATGTTTTTCCTACTTGAAGTCTTCGCATGGTCAACATCAGAGCCACCTTAGTGCCAGCGTGCCATCTTCCTCAGTTTCAGATACGATCATTCACTACAAGCTGCAAAGACAGTGGAATTGTTATGATATCACCCCGCAAAGACATATTGCAATTGTCCGTTCGGTTGGATCATCGAGCCACTAATAATGAAGCAGAGTATGAAACATTAATAGATGGTCTGCAAACTACAAAGCATGTGAAAGCCGCCCAAATCCTAATCCAGTCAAATTCCAAGTTGGCTGCTCAACAGCTATTGGGCAACTTTGAGATTAACAGTGAGTAATTGAGGATATATGTCGAGACCTTTGAGAAGTTAAAAGCGGGATTTCACAAAGTAACATTAAGAAAGATCCCTCAAGCTTAAAATCAGAAGGCAGATGAGCTAACCAAGTTGCCCGATTCTTTGATTCCTTATACATTGGATAAGATGGTCGAGCAAACACTGCAAATATCTGACATTGATCGATAGGCTGAACTAGAACTATAGAGTGATTGGAGGGTACTTGTAACGCCTCGAAAATCCAAGAAAATACTTTTAAAATGATCTCACGAATTTTCTGGATTTTTAGAGTATTTTTATGTAATTTTTGG
>JBBPFQ010000113.1:8212388-8226150 GCA_037974815.1 Kaempferia elegans | reverse complement strand
CAGCGGAAGAAGCATGTGTTTTGATGAATATGTAAGGTGTGTTTTGACGAATCTCAAGAAGCATGTCGTGGTTTGAAACTCCATAACTTTTATCTGAAAAACAACCCTCCAAATCTTTGTATACCTTAGGGCATCTTTGGCTATTCGAGTGGCAATTGTGAATTGTTTCCAAAACTAATTTGTGTTGGGTATCGATCTATTTGCTGGAATAAATTTTTTGTATTGATATACAGGAGCAACCAAACCAGTGTATGCACCAGAGCCTTGTGATGTTGGGAGATTGTTGCAAGCAGAGATTATTTTGGATGACCAGAAGATGACAGTGACAACAACTGGTCCCATAGATCCTGGTTGGATTATTTTACCTTGTTATATCCATATATGGTCCATGATGGAACTGTGTTTTAGTAAAAAAAAAATTATGGTTTATCAGTTACGTGTTGCAAAATGCAAATTTTGTACTCAGGTCATGATGCTCAATACAATGAATTGCATAGACCCTAGAATTTTTCTGGACAAGCAAGTAATTGAGATTGTTACCTTTATTTTGGGATTTTTTGAACATGTACACATTGTGGTTAATTAGCTTTCATAGTTTTTACCTAAAAAAAAGAGAATTCCATAGTCGAGGATCTAGATTGATAGACTTTAACGTGTGCTTTCTTGATCATGAAATTAACATGCTAATGCTGGAAACTACTTTCCCATTCCAAAACCATGTCATTTTTCTAGATTTATTGCTTACTTAACCATGTCTTGATTCAGATAATTAATTGCTTCTTTCAAAAAGTGATGCTGCAAAAGAAATATCTTTGTTGTGAAACATGCTAAAGTTGCCTCATTATGAAACTTTGAACAGCTGCAGGGCTGGGAGATCATGTGGAGAATCTTTTAAGAAAGCCTGACACCGAATTTAATGTATGATGACACATTATTACTTTTTATTTTTCATAAATTGGCTATATTCTACTATCTCACCTATCATAAAATCTGTCGACCTCACTTTTTTTTTGGCATATTTTAATTGTTTTCTTATTGCGGCAACTTTGATCTTGTCATATTGGTACAAGTTGATCTTGTCATATTAGTATAGTTTCGTAGTTAGTTGCATATCTATGTTGTTTTTCTTTGATCCTCTCTGTAGGTCTTTGCGCCTATAAAGCTAAACAGTTGCATTATGTTACATATGAAGTAAAATCTGATCCAGTTATTTATATTTTGTAAAATAGAGATGTCTTATTTGTTTCTAGTTTCTCAGCTTGCTCTGTTATGTGGGATTCTTACGCTGTTATTACTTTTTTTTCCTCTTTAGGTAGTTATCATGCAAATGAACGGACGTGATTATCACACAAAATCTGCTCATGTGTTTCATGTGGGGAAGATGAAAATTAAACTCCGTAAAGGAAAGTCTACCATGGCTAAAGAATCATATTCTTCTTCAATGCTGGTAACCACATTATTCTCATTATCATATATTTTACCCTAATAGTACATCCTAAACTTCACATAATCTGTCTTCATTTTTATGGCCTCGAGAACTATTTCTTAAATTTGATAAACCAAATCCTTAGCCTACAGTGGTTAAGTTTAAGGTAATTACAACTCCATTAAGCCATATAAATTCCACTCTTACCTTGCAATTCTTAAGTAGGAGGTTTGCTTTACTTACTTTACATAATCACCTTCCTAATTAAGTCAACTAATCCATTAACTCATAAATACACATAATATCCAACTCAAAATCCTTAAATTAGTAATACTTTCGTTATTCAAGTTTTAGCAAACCCTTTCATCAGCTCACTCTACTCATGTAAGATTAATGTTGCTGACTTTTTCCAGCTCTGTGGCGTTAGAGGTGGAGGTAATGCTGCTGCTCGAGCACTTCTCTGGCAAGTTCGAAAAGGATTTACTTTCACATTAGCATTTGAATTTGAGAGAGAAAGGAATGCTGCCATCATGCTTGCCCGAAGATTTGCTTTCGACTGTAATGTAAGATTCAATGTTTCTTTTTAACGTGGGAATGCATTTATGTGCTTAGCAATTTTTCTGACCCTGAAGCTTTGATCATGTTAAATTTTGTCTGATCCGTTTAACCAGATTGTGCTTGCTGGACCGGACGATAGGTCCTCGTGAGGAACATGATCGTGCTCCCTTCCACACTAATGTAACCAGGTTGAGGCTTTTTCAAGTGTTACTTGTTTACTGATAGTTGCTGAAGTACTTTGCGGCATTTATCATCATTTTTTCTTCTTTTTATATGTTTCGATCTGTTAAATCGGTGAGGCTGCTTTGATAGATACATGTACATGTTCGGTTTTCCTTTTATTTTTGATGGGGTGTTCTTTGTCTCTACTTTTGTTGATAAATCTCGTTTGTATCAAACCTTATATTTTTCGTGTGTAAGTTTTATTTTCCTTTAGCATGAAGAGTGTTATATGAGATCGATTGAAGATTGACTTGTGTTTGTTGCAATATACATTAAAAGTTAATGATGTTTGTAGAATCGCGATCCTACGCAAGATCGATTTAGGGTCAGGATCGGATCGGTTGGGATCGGATCGTAGAATCGTACGATCCTATAAAAAACCATTAAAATTTTATAATACATAATGATTAGAAAAAATATTTAAACAACTTATTTACATATAAATAGATTACTAATTTTGCACATATATTTAATCATTTATCATCAACACATTAAATTATATTATTACATTTATAAATTTAAATTAACTAGTAATTTAACTATCATTCTCGCACAATAGTATAACTATTCAATAATAATTATATGAAAAAAAATATAAAATTTTTATTAACACAATAATAATAATCACATTCAATCTCAAGAATGTTCCCTTGATTTATAGATGATCCAATTTAAATGCCAACAAATCACCTAACTTATATAGAAGAAATTATTGAATCTTTTGATTAAAATATGAACGTCGGAAATAATATTCTAAAGACTTGTTACTCCGTAGTATACTAGATAATAAACATCCAAAAATTTATTATTTTAAGAAAAAGAAATGGTAAAATATTTTTAATTAAAATCTAACTCAAAAATAATTAAACATATGTTTAAATAATTTCAAAATTCTACCCTAAGTCTACAAAAGATTTTTAAAAAAAATAATAAAAAAAAAGATAAAATCATCTAGCCCAAAAAAAGGCTTTAAATGATATTTTTTGAATTTTAAACTAGGTGGTAATTATAGATCTCTGAATGAACTTCGATTTGATATATTATACGTCCCGTGGTTCAATCCGAGTGAAAAGTTATAACCTCTTAAAGTTTCCACGATCCTGCTCCGATCCTGCTCCGATCCTGTTACGATTCTACCGATCCTGCTACGATCCTACCGATCCTACCGATCCTGCTACGATCCTACTGCAAAACACGATTCTGCACGATCCTGGATCGATTTCAGCCGTAGGATCGCGATCCTGTACGATCCTACGATCCAGGATCGCGATTCTACAAACATTGCTGTGACCCCTAGGTCACACGGCAACAACTTTACTGTTGCACCAAGCACCTTCATAGAATACAATTACTAAAGTGAATAAAAAATCTACAAATTAAAGGTGAATTGCCCAAGACAGATTCTTTTTGACCAAACCCTAAGACATTGATTTGTCAGTTAGCTTATAGAGAAACCAATGTCTGAGAAGAATAAAACAAATTTAAAGGAAAAGAATAATAAAAAGGGCAGGAAAGATACATTGAAACTTGATTGTGCCATGAATCTCAAGAGTGAGAAAAAGAAAACAAAAAAAAACAATAATTTTTTCCCAAAATAAATGAACATTAGAAAATCATGAAGTATATGAACTACAACATGAATTTCAAGCAAAGCAACCACCTATCTATTCTCACGTCCCCAAGTTTGGACAGTCAATCAAGCTTAACATATGTTAAACTTCTTTGAAGCTCCCATGATGATCTATGTAAATAATAAATATAGATTGTAGCCCTTTCTTTGACCGTGAGAAATTCGTGTTGACACAGCTAAATCAGCAGGAAAAGAACCAGACCAACATTCTAATCTAATGGCATACCATTAAACGACCAAGAGCAAAAAAATAAAAAAATAAAATAAAATGGGAAATCGTATATCACATGTGTCCACTTAGTTAATCTGAACCTACTAATGTGAAAAGAAAAGCTTAAAACTTTAAGTTGGACATATATCCTCAACAATAAAGTTGTTCCACCCTATTGTAAAAATATATAGATTTGACTATTGAAAAAGAATAAAAACAAAAATAACACAATAAAGTATAAATCAAGAAACATTCTGCATTAACCAACTCGAGCCAAAGTCAAGAAATCAAAAGAAACCAATGAGGCCAAGGAACTTGGCAAGACTTGTGTCCCAAAAAATTTAACCGGAAAGCGGACACAAGCAAATCCAATCTACTAAATCATGCACCCACCAAAGATAAATTGACTGCATAAATGAAAAATGTAGTACTGATTTAAGAGGAAAGGTATTTGTTTTCTAAGTAGCATAGCAAATTGGAATTGCACATTTATTTTCTCAACAAATTCTATAGCATGAAGGAAAAAACAAGGGCAGCCCCATATCACGATGCATAAATTATCACGGAGTATATCTATCCACTATGGCATAGATGAATTTATAACAGAGAACTTGAAAGCAACTACACAGAAACATGTGCTTGAACTTAGAAAAATGAATACTACTATAAGCAACTTCATAGGAAGAAGTAGCAATTAAATTGTTAAATATTTCATTTCAAAACTAAAATTACAGAAAATTTTGAGTGAGCAAAGGATAATAGAAAAAAGGAAAAACGGAAGAAAAAAAACGAATATACAGGCGCATTGAACAGATTGTCCTCATCAGAGAAAAGTGCATACACTATAATCCATACAGATAGCAAGAAACCCATGTAGATTATTTCAAGATATCTAGAAACTAATTTGTTCAGAGCCAAGTCATTAGCACTCAAAACCAAAACATTCACCTTTTTTGTTCTTGAATACCAACCTTAGTGCAAATGAGTTTCCAAATTATTACTTATGGCTACAGCAGCAAGTATGTGAGCATCAATAGTCTGGAGGGATAGTTCTTTGCGACTATGATTAAGAAGATAGGTAACTTATTTCGTAGAATTTTGAGAATTTTTACCCATAAAATGGAATAAATATGTTTGGAAATGTGACGAACAGACTGTCATACCCAAAAAACACGACTAAATTGTATAATCATTACTCCAACATCAAACTTCCAGTTCTTATTCATGTCAAAAGATGAACGAGATATCCAAATGATAAGTAGATAAAACTAAAGACAATACCATCATTGAGCATTTCCTCCCCAAGTGAATTCAAGGGACTAGATTGTATAGTTATCACTCACCCCCCATGACACAAAGAATAAGTACCTAACCTCTTTCCAGGAATACATCATGGGAAAACTATTGGTAAATTTTTGTGTCCATACTTGATGATGGTATTAAAATATTTAATGGGTTCAAGGCAATAAAAACTGAAATGTGAATTACCGCCAAATGCAGAAATCATTCTGTAGCCAGATAAAATATCAGACTTAATTACATTATTGGGTGACATAGATAATGACACATTCTATTGTACAGACCACAGAAACTTGCATTAATAGACAGTGCCCATCAGTCGATCTCATCCCAACCAGAAACAAACATATTCCAGATAGAAGATGTGTCTTTTGAGTACTATGCAGATGGCATATGCCAGCTTTGGATTTTGGGTCAATGAAATCACCATCAGCCCATGCAGATTTGAGATTTTTTTGCAGATTTTATTGAAAAGATTCTCTTAGAATGCTTAGAATTTAAAGATTATAGGTTAATTGAGTGTCATAAGTGTTCCGGAAGCAAAAAAAAAAAAATCTCAATTTATAATTACAGAATGACTGTCTAATTTGCCATTAAGGAGGAAAACTACAAGAGAAAAACAAACATTAATGTGTCTATAATGCACATGATTTCATTCAATAGGAAACATAGATGAAAGTGATATCACAACCACTACATGAGCCTCTAATTCTACGTTGATGGAAAGGTTTTTTTCCTGATAATTTTGTCTTCACTCGTGATTTATTTTTTCATGCAATGAAATGTTGAAGCAAAAATAGTTTGACATAAAAGTTACCATTTTTCAGATGTGCTTGTTGCTCCATGGCTTGAAGACGTAATTTCAACTCATTGTTTTGACTTGCAAGTCCAGCTGAGTCCCTCTGCAAGCAGATGGTATTACAACCCATCAAACATTTTAGAACATATAATCAAGAAGTACTAGAACCCAAACCTGTAGTATGATCAATTGTGCTGATAACTTAGTAGCCTCGTTTTGCAAGATGTGCACCTTATGCTCCAATTCTGAAATATAATGCATTTTCCGCTCCTTCGAACGAGCAGCTGAAAGGCGATTGGCCAAAATTCTGAAATTCAAAGTATAGAAGTTGGTAAAAATTCTGAAAATCAGCAAATGAGTTTAGATAGTTAAGCTCAAAACTTGAACTTTGAGCTATAGAAAAGCACCTCTTCACTTTTTTAGGATCTACTAAAGCAATCTCTGCAAGCTTCTCATCTGCCATAATCTTCTTCATCTCAATGCTGTTAAACTCGCCATTACCGAACTCCAAATTGAACCTGTTCATTGTTTTGTCCATCGAACCACCACGTGATAGTTGTCCCATCTGATTTCCAGACGAGGGTGGAAACATGGGCGACTCATCCACAAACTGTAGCTTTCCCATGCAACTGTGCATGGAGAAACTCCTTCGATGCCGGAAATTAATTGGCGTCAGATCCCCTGCGGCGCTTCTCAAGTTCCCTTCCTTCCTCTCCCTGCGGCAACCTCCATCGCGGCAGTTCTCATTGACGCTGCTCTCCGCCTCATTCTCGCTGCTGTCAGCCCCGCTCGTCCTCGTTCCGCTCATCCTGCTGCACTCCACCAGATCTTCGTGCTTCTCCTCCGTTCCGGAAGAGTTTAACGTGTTCAAGCTGTCCATGTAAGCAATGATCAAATCGTCCACAGCCGCTATTTCGGACTTGCAGCGGTCGCCTACGCGGACTACCTCGGCGACGCCGTTGTCTACTAGCTTCGGGGAGGGCATGGGCTGCAGCGCCGGGTGCGAAGCTAAGGGGAAGCCGAAGGCTACATCACTTTGGGAGCGGCGGTGCGCGCTGCGAGGGGGCAGGCCATCACGCGGTGCCGACGTACGAGAAGCAGACGTCCGGTCGTCGATTAGCATGGGGTCCACTATCAAAGACCGAGGCGGAGGAGTACGGGTAGCCAGGTGAGGCAATGAATCAAAGCCAAGGGGTTGGGAAAGAGACCGTGAGTGAAATGGGAGCGCCACTGTTGAGGAGGAGGTCGGAGAAGGAAGGATCGGCGGAATGCCTGGCCTTTTGGACGGTTCGACGGCTTCGAGGCTGAAGCTGGGAGCAAAGTGGCGGATCTGCTGAGTGAAATTGGGTGGATCCAATGGACTGGGAGGCAGAGATGACGATGCAACGGCGGAGGAGGAGGCTGAGGAATGGTGGAGGAGTTGCGTCAATTCGGTGCGCCTCTCCTCCATGTCTCCTTCTTTTTGCCGTTCTCGCGATTTCTTTTGCCGTCGGAGGAGGAAGAGAAGCAGGAACGATTATATACAATGATGGTAGAAGGAGAATCGGACAAGAGGACGGCCGGCGGGCGGCGGAGGAGAAGCCCAGTCCACGGCGGAAGAGCCAAAGTGACAGAGAGGGAAGAAAACAAAAGGAAGAAGCGAGAGTGCAGTTCTGCTTTTTGTCGTCGCAATTATCGCTGCGTGACTCGTGTCCACTCTCGCTTTCTTCCGAGCGCAATCTTGAACGACACGGTCCGGGTAAATCAATTGGAAGCCACCAGAAAATCTCACACCCAGCGCCATCGGCTGCTTCCAGCTGGTGGAAAAATCCGTATCCTGATATAAACAAAGCAGCGAATCCTTGCCCGCGATCACCCCCCCGCCCGTGTGCACGCCTTTTGTTCCGTGCGGACTGCGGAGAAGCTCAGCGGGGCATCGCCTGCGTGTGTCGCTTCTTGAAGAAACATTAGAACATACCCCACTAGTTTCACCCACCACGCGTACACTCCCGGGTCCCACATTTATAGCCCAGGTACAAACGGGAGTAATAGTTAATCCAGTTGGCGCCCTTACCGCACGCGCCACTTACGGCCCGTGCAAAACAAACCCGGCCCGGCCCGACCGGTGCAAACCATTTCATTTCATCATTTATTGTGATTACTACCATCTATTAAATAATAAAAGCAATATTAGGAATGGTTTTGATCAGAATGATTCCTTGCTTTTAATTTTCATTGAGGATTTCTTTTTATTATGTATTTTCCCCCACAAATATGGCAAATATGTGGATTTCCAATTTCAGCATTTGAATTTTCTCAGAGTGTTGATTTCAGATCTTTACTTCAGTATTTTGGCAATAATCTGAATTGATTGTATTATCAACTTATACAGTCGTTTTAAAACACACATTGCTCACTTAAACATATTCGCTAACCATCAAATTCCCTCAGCGAAAACACTCTTCTCCATAACACAAGGGATATTCTCTAAATCCATCTTATCACTCCTCTATGGCATGATTGATTCAAATAAAGAATGTAAACAATCACTTAACGTCTTATTCACCAATTGTTCTCATTATATATATAAAAGGATAATAATAACTCAAATCTTTGTATTTTTATTGATATTCATCATTAATAATTGCAGTGTCAATTTCAACTATTGAGAATTAGTTGGCGAAAGCCTTGAAGCCAAACCTCAAAAGCAACTAGGAACAAATCGAAAGACACATCTTATGCAATGCTTCAATCTAATATTGAAATCTTCATATGGGGTCGACTCTATAAATATAAGCAACATTTTGTGCCTTCCTTCAAAATTCACACTAGTGAACTGACTTCATCATCTTTCTGCATCCTCCAAAGGGTACTGCTTCTGCTGATGTTTCTGTTTCGACGAAACCGGCTCTTTGCATTCGGGAATCAGCTTCAAAATGATTCCCATGGAGATCAACAGAAGTCCAGTAGAATGCTGCTCTGTCAAAGGTTTTGTGAATATTATGTAAGACAGCAGAAGTGTGACAGCCTTTCTTGCTGTAGTCACCTAAGAAACACATCAATTTTACGCGAATAAGTGTTTCCAGTATCGACAAGGAGAAGCTGCTGAGTGATATCAGACATACCAAGGCAGTTGTTGCAGCACCAAATATCGCGACAAGTGATAACACCGATACTTGACCAATGAAAGTTGCCATGGCTTCGAAGACTAACACCGCATAAACATACAGATGCTGCACTCAGAGATGGGAATACAAAACAATTGCAACTCAAATGACAGATTCTTTTCAAGTAATTTGAAGTAGAAAAGAAGAGAACATATTAACGGAAGCTTAATCCAGCTTGACCGCAAAAATTATGTCTTTTTAGTGTTAAGCTGAATGATCCTACCAACTTAGTATTCATGTTTTTTCGAGCTTTACTTAATAATTTGGAAATTACAGAACTCCATCAAAGAACTTCCTAGATGAACTAATATTTCACATGCACAATGCAACTGCACATGACTTAATCTAACTAATAGCGAAAAGGATTCAAATTGTGGATGTCAAACACCTCACCTTATTGCAAGAGTTCCAGGCCTTGAAGAGTTCCCCAGTTAAAAGCATCGGCGGAATCAGTAATGGTAGTCCCACCACAGTTGAGCAGAAGAGCATCTCCATCTATCGCATATTTGACAGAAACCAATTCAGATCAGAAAGGCAAAATTTAGCAGATACAAAGAGATACTTCATTAATACGGGATACAAGAGCATAGAACATGCGAGCCACCTGAGTGGTTTCTGGATTCATGGTAAATATAGCCTCCTGCAAGTTGCCCACAAATGAGTCCATCACAAGGGCACTGCTGACCATCACCACTCCTATCACACTAAAGTTGGGAGACGTCTGGGCATCAGACAAGGTGAAGAGGATGAGGCCCGCAACAAGAAGCACTGCTGAGATGTATTCTTGCACTGGATATTTGCGTCGAAGACCTGGAATGAAGGCGCCCATTACCATAACCGGCAACACCTGAGACACACCACAAGACTTGCTCATAGAACGAACACTAGTACCTTCAGTTTCACAACGAATACATCTTCTAGTCCAACAAGTTATATTATGCTAATGAACAAGAAAAGCAATGTTGTTAAACTCGAAAGCATGTCGAACTAATTTAAACATGGACTTCAATGCAAATCATATGTTTTCAAACTCTAATAGTATCGGATACAGGTAGTTGACATTAATTAAATTTCAATGGCATCAAAATCAAACTTTCAGACCATTAAACAGTCAAACACTACAATTGCATCAAATCTGAAGGATAATCAAACAGCCGAAAGAAGTATGAAGACAGACCTTGGTAGATTTAAACATCAGCTGTGCTGGGTAATTCAAGAAGGCCAGGGACCCTTTGGTTAATCCATGCGAACCCATAAGAACAGTAGACAACTTAACATAAGTATTCCATGAATTCGCCATCTGAGTCGTGGTGAAACCCTGGAGGTGTATTAGGGCAAGATACACAAATCCTTGCACAAACGTGAAGTACCAACCGTAGCTGCAAGTAAATAGTAGGAAATCAATTTAAGAATTTTAATCAAGATCAGGAGTAAACTGAAACGGCAACTGAAAACGATACCTGAATTGCAATCGATTGTAAACATATTCCTGAAACAAATAAACAAAGAAGAGATTATGAAAAATTTAGCACAAATTTGGTAGGGTGAGGTAAGCAATCTCAATAATATCAGATTATATTCATGAAAAAAGAAACGAAGTAGCTGATTAAGAATCGCATTAGAAAGAGAAGAGTTTGCATGTAGTAGAAAAAACCTTGGACAACACCAGATTCATGAAAAGGAATCGAAGTACCTCACAAACGCCATTAACAAGGTACCCGAAGAAGAAACCAGAGGAACACAGAAGGAACTGCTGCCACTTCGGCCTCCCGGTCAATGAGATCCCAAACAAAGACCTAGTTTGCTCTTCTCCCTTCATCTCTCTTCTGAAGACTTGGAGAACAGAGCAGCAAATGGCTGCAACACAGCGTTTCTTGGCTTCAAGAACACCAAAACGAGATCGAAAACACAAAGGAAGAGAAGAATAGCGCCGCTTATCCACCGTAGAGAACCGGCAATCCAATCCGAATAGCGTTCCTCTCCTCTCCTCTCCTCTCCTCTCCTCTGCTCTGTCCTGTTCGATGCATTTAAGGAAAGAGAGCGAGCTTTCGGTTCGTGGAAAATAACCAAAAAAGGAAAATATAAAAAAGGCAAAATTTGCACAATATTTGTTATTTGCAAACGGCTGCGATCGGATGGGACAGGGGATCGACGGCTGCATGAAAACACCGACGCGTCGTTTCTCTCTGGAATCTGGACCGTCCACGTCGCGTTCGACGCACGGCCTTTACTTCGAGATATCGTCCCCCGTAACGGGGGAATGTCTGGCACGGGAGATGAGACACATGTGGAGCGGCACGGCATTTGTCACGTTAAGAACATAACCCATTTAACACCCCTGGTGTGGTTTCCTTGGGTCCCGTGTTTTTGTCCAGTAATGTAGAGGTATGAATGGGAGCGATTTTGTAAATTTTTCTGGTAATGTTGGAGGTTCGCTGGTGTCGGGAATTGATTTTTTTTTAAATTAATGTAGAATTAATTTGGGTTCATTAAATGGATATTGAAGATGTCATTAAGGCTAATAGATGTGATTGTGAGACTAAAACGAGATCACGACATTAATTACTGAGATATAACATTTGGGTAATTGCTAAAAATAAATAGTATTATATATGATTTTATTTCATTTTAATTAAATAGCTTACAAGTAAGTCGCCAGCTCACGGCCAAACAATAAGTAGGGCATGCAGCCAGGTCATGAGCAATGACAGATCCATTAATTGTAATATATATCCATATGTTACTGATTCGTAAACTTTTAAAATTATTAATAAATTTTAAAATTATGAAATTATGTATTTACATTGGATTTTACTTTTATTTATCGATTGATTTTTTTATCATCAAATTAATTTTACTCTGTACAAAATTATTTAAATTGAAACAAATTAGTTTGGCTGATTTTAAAATCAGTTGAACTGATTTAATTTTTTTAATTAATTTTATGTAAAATTATTTGATAGATCAAATGATCTCAGATTAATATAAAATTAGTTCCTATGTGTTCAACTATTTTCTTAATTATATTCATATCATCAAACATTAATTTGACCTAATATATTAAAACAATGATTTTTTTAATATAAATGTGTTTGAAAAAATTAATTTGTATTCAAAAAATCTATTGTTCTCAATATATTGGTTAAAATTAATGTTTGAGAACATGGATAAGGAGAACTAGCCGAACATATAAAAATTAATTTCTGTCAATCTGAGGTCGTTTAGTTCATTAGTCAGTTTTGGATAAAATTGGCTGATGGACCAAATGACCTCGGATTGACATGAAACTAGTTATAATGTGTTCATCTAACCCTCTTGATTATATTTATGCTCTCAAATATTAATTTGATAAAATATATTGAGAACAATAATTTTTTGGAGATGAATTAAAATTTTCAAATATATTTGTGTTAAAAAAATCATTGTTCTCAATATATTTTATCAAATTGATGTTTGAGGGCATGACTATAATCAAGAGATGTAGACAAAAATATAGGAATTAGTTTCATGTCAATCCAAGGTTATTTGGTCCATAAGTCGATTTTGCCCAAAATAGACTGATAAACCAAACGACCTCGGATTGACATAAAATTAGTTCTTATATGTTCGACTAATTCTCCTGATTATATCCATACCCTCAAATATTAAATCCACCTAATATATTGAGAGGAATGATTTTTTAAATTTAAATTAAAATTTTTAAATACATTTGTGTTAAAAAATCATCGTGCACTCGAGGTGGCTTCAGTTGTTCCTCACGCGGAGTAGCCGTTGCGTCTCAGCGCGAATCGACGCTGCCCCTTTCTTTTAGGCTACGACGCTTCAACACGAAGCGACGTTGCCCCTACCTCTTCGGATCTATAAAAGGGTCGTTGATGCATGTTTCTATATACGAGAAATATTTCTCTCTTTTTTCTTCTTTTTTTTTCGTGCTCTATGGTTTTTCTATGTCCTGAGGTTTACTGAATTTGGCGATCTGAGGTTGAGTCTGTGCGGCGGTGTTCGTTTTGGAATGCACCTACTAACACCGCAAGTGATTGTCGGATCTTGGGAGGATTTTGCTGGCGAGCCTCTGCACCGTGGGGCGACAATAAATTCTATGAGGATAGTCGGCACACCGACGCTTCAACCAGATAACATTTTTTCAATTCTTACATTAATTCATTTGTTTTTTTTCCCTACTTTATTCGGTGCATTTAATTGTTAATATTTACAACATTATGCTCATTACTTGATTAAGTTTAAATGTTAATGCATTCGTCTGTGATTTGTTCGATTAAAATGGTGAATTTTATTATTTTTGAGCAATAGTAAGTTAGATAGCTTTACTATTTTACTTTCTTTAATACATATTAAGTTTAACGTTTATTTAGACGTATTTACAGTCATAAAATTTTTGATTTCCCCTTTGCCTTCATTCTACCATTTACAACTATTCTGGTTTAAGTGGTGAAAATTATGGTTTATTTTT
>JBBPFQ010000113.1:8197571-8208060 GCA_037974815.1 Kaempferia elegans | reverse complement strand
TATATAAAAAATATAAAAAAATCCTTATAAATAATTTTTAATTTATTAAAAAATTTAAAATATAATTTTATCATTTCGCCCCGGACCTCCTAAATATTAGGACCAGGGCTGCTCACGATCAAGTCTACTACTGCCTCGCGCTATGCTCGCGATGCCAACCGGCAGCAGCCTCACACTGTGCTCTCGAGGCTGGCAAGTCATAACAGCCTTGCGAGCACAAGGGCGCCCTCGGGTTGTACTCTTCCTATTGATGCTTCCTGATCTTATAATTTTTATCCCTTTGTGATTATGTGTTTCTGTTGCTTACTGGAAGTTGAATATCTGAATGTTGTATGCTTTTTTCATGTTAATTATTTCTTCATATCTTGATTTAGACTTTACCTTTCACTATTCATGTGAATTGTGGAACAGCATCATTATCGTTGTTATTTTAACTAATTTTAGTCGCCTTTTGTTATCTTCAGTAATATTGTATGTTTTTTTAGCTCTTACCTTTTTTAGCAATAGAGGTAACATCATTTATGAGCTCTTATCTCCCGCCTATTTGCTATCTCCTCTTTAAGTGATACTAGGCTTTTTATTAAGGTTCAAACTTAATGTTTAGTTTAAGTGTTATTAATAGTATTAAGCTTTAATTATTTATTTAAGATTAATTTTAAACCATATGCATGCTTAGTTTGTCAAATTTAATAATGTTACGAATTTATTTATTACTAGGTTGCAATGGAAATAAGTTATATTATCGGTGTAATCATTGCAAATATAGAAATACAACAACTGACAATGAAGATATCATGAAAGTACATCTAGGTAGAAATGATTTTATTTCAAATTACTACAACTAATATTGTCATGTAGAGTCTTATTTGTTAGAGCCAATTGGAACTTCTGTTATTTCATCATCTGACCCTATTGCTCAAGAGGAATCATCATCTAATGATAATGCAATACAATTTTACGATGCAATGAATGTGATTGATCATTTGAATATAGATGAAATATCAACACCTGATGTTCAAAAAATATATGACATATAAAAGACTAGTAAAAGAGAAGTGTGAGAAGACATTCCTTCTGGAGATCATTTTCAACTATCAGCTACTGCAAGACTATTAAACATCAAGGTAGAACATCATTTCTCATAATGACGTTACGATGATATTTGTCAATTGATGTAGAGTTGTTAGGACCAAACAAATTTACATATCTCCATAATAATATAATATTATCCACTTAGGGTATATGCCCTCATGGATTTATAGGACCAAACAAATATTGTCTACCCAAAAAAATCTCATTTAAATGGAGTTATCTTTTATCTTATAAACTCATATTCTTTTCTATGTATTTTCAATATAGGACTTTGATTGTATTTATAACAATCCACCCCAGATGAAAGACTATTATTATTCTCATAGTCTGGGTCTCCCTTCAAGTATCTGATCACTCTTGATCTGTTCCGGGCCTCCCTGCAAGCATCTGGTGATTATTGACCTGATCCAGGCCTTCCCTCAAGCATCTGGTGATTATTGACCTGATCCGGGCCTTCCCTCAAGCATCTGGTCATTATTAACTTGCTCTGGTCCTCTAAGACTTGTTCGCCACCTAGGGTTCACTCTCCTAGGATTTCCACCAACCATCCGATCACCCTTGATCTGCTTAGATTTTTCACCACCTAGGGTTCACTCCTCCAAAATTTCTGACAAGCATCTGATCACTTTTGATCTACTTAGACTTTTTCGCTTAGAGTTCACTCCTCTAGGTACCCCCACCTCCTTCGTTCAAGTCCATTATTCCACCTACATAGCTCGATCTGGACCATAACTTTTATATCATTTGTTAATACTAGAAGAATTCACATATCTCCACAATGGTATAATATTATTTATTTTGGGCTTATGCTCTCATAGATTTATTTTTAAACTTTACTCAAAAGACCTCATTCTAATAGGGATATTTTTCATTTTATAAATCCATGATTTTTTTCATGTATTTTCAATGTGAAATTTTAATTGTATTCCCAATAGGAGTTACTTCTTGTTGATAACATAATGATTGATAGCTTTATAGTACACAAAAATTAGTTAAGAGTTTAGGCTTGCCTGTGAAAAAAATTAATGGTTGTATAAGTAACTGTATTATCTTTTAGAATAAAGACAGTGAACTTATTGAATGCAGAATGTATAATCACCTTTATTATAAGCATCACAGTCACATATTAGGGAAGAAGAAGAAAAAGTAGCTCACACATTACAAAAGTATCCCAGAAGAAGTAGCTCATATATGGGCCACCCTCTACGTCATTGGCTCCCTGGCCAAAGTTGTATTTGATCGTTTGAGGACTCCTAGGGGGCATGCTATTTCTTCTTCTTCTACTAAGGGCAGTCTTTAAGATGGAAAAATAAAGAACTGCACACTCAAATTACCTTAATGGATCAAAGGATGGATCAATGGAAGGCCGCTGAGGAGCAGAGGAGAGTCAATGACAAGTGGAGGAGAGTCGATCATAAGGCTCTCATGACTCATATGCGAGCGGTCATAGCTAATTTTACTCAGATACAATATGATTTTGAGTCATAGAAGACTCTAGAACCATCAGACCATGTTAATTAGCTTTTTCTGAGGTTTATTCATCTACAACTTAATTTTTTATTTAACATATATAAATCATGTAAAATATATTTATTCTGTTTTAATAATCTAATCTGCTTATATTTAAATATTATCTTACGACATATATTTCAGGAGTCCTGTCCTATTGACATATTGATGATTATTATCATTATTTGCTGATTTTTATCCATGTCTCAAAATTGATGTCTGATCAATGAGGGTCAATGTAGAACAATATTTAGTTCCAGAGATAATATTTAAGAAAATCTATTTTGACTTTATAAACTTTTTGACAGATCAAGTGTTATTTGATGTTTGGACAAAAACTGAAAAAGGAATAAAAAGAATGAAACATTAAGAGGAAGAAATAAAAGATTTTGATGTTGAAGGAACCAATGAATTAGATGACTTGAACTCTCTTATATTCTAAGTGCGTAGACTATTTAAATAATTTCATATTTTAAAAAATCATGTTTTTAAATATTTTTTTAAAATAAAATATAAATAATAATTTTGAGCTGAATCGTGAATCATGAATCGAACTACAATCTGATGATTCTAAACTATGAATCATAATCACCTTTAAAAATTAAAGTTACAGATCAAAATTTTTTAAACGGTAGAATCGACCATTTTAAACCGTCGTCAGGTCTTGGATCCATTGATTCTTCAACTGTGATTATCCTCACTGACACACTGCCACTCAACTTTCCCTTAAAGGCCGCGCTTACAATATTTTAATATTTTCAAAAGACCTACTTTACATAATGAACTTTCTGAAATATATATTGCTGTCTAATCCACTTGTTCGACTCATTTTCAAGTCCATCCACTCTCCACTTGCCGATTTCTTCTATTTCTTTAATGTAGCAATGGTGATCGTGAGAGTTTTTCAACCTCTTTAGTGACTGGTAAAGCCTACATTCTTTATTATTTGTAGTATGTGTTTCAAAGCAAGTAATTTATCAAACTGTTAGTGCCATTATGTTACAAGTAGTCAAACTTAGTTAACTAGGGGGGTGCGATCATACCTAAGTAGTTGAGGTCATTTACGTACTTTTATATTTGATCAAAGAGTTTAAGTTACATTTATCAAGTAGATTAAATTTGATTGAATACTTGATAATCAAAGAAGTTTAATAGGTGTGGGCAAATGAAAAACTAAATAAGTGTGGGTAGAAAAGAAATCTAAGAGAAATTTACAATGCAAGAGAGGTCAATAGGTTAAGAGTGCCTAAATAGTAGACGGATACCAAACCAAATAAGAAAGCTTAAGAGATGAAACCCCTTGGTGAAAAAAAAAAAAAACTTAAAGCATTCAAGTATACCACAATGTTAAATCGATCATATAACATGGTTCAAAAGTCTTATTTTACTAGACAGTATATGACTCATTAGCGGGTTACTTTTAAAACTCCATTATATGTCAGATAGCCTCCAGGGGTGAAGAAATCTCTTAAGAAATATACTACAATTGAGAGCTTAAGAGGAAGGATAAAAAGTGTAAAGGAAAGACTCAATAAGATACACAATTTATCTATTTTGTTAGCCTTCAAATATCCACCTTGCTTCCTGATAATTGTGCATCATATCAGGATTTCAAGATCAATTAATTACCGAATCCTCTCTACGCTAATCGTAGCATAGAGATGACTCAGATCGTCTCCCAATGAATGTAGCAGACAAATGATATATTAGGATTGATTTATTATTGGTTTTGGGGTTTGGTTCTTATAGTATAAACTAGGATTTTGTTGTGATGCAATTATCAAAGATAAAAGGGACACTAAGCTAGAACATACAATTTATGGGAGATCAAAACCAATCATACTATGAATGCAAATCAACTCGTGAAATTGAAAAACAAGTAATCTAACCTAGCCTAATCTACTGAGAATGAAACAAGAAAGAACAATATCATTGTGAACAATAATGTACCAATTAACCAAATCTAGAGTTCGTATGAATCCAAATTCAATTGCATAAGGAAATTCAACCAACATGTTTGCTACGATCAAATTCAATAGAACAAAACTACAAATCAACCAATGAAGAAATGCTTACAATCGAGCTAGGGAATGCGTATCAGTGTGAAGAGGAGAAAGAACGGCAGATGAGTGATCGGTGGAGGAGAAGCCGCCGGTTGGAGAAAAACTTGAGGAGGGCGTTGGTGATGGCTTGGTGATGGAATCGAAAGAAGAAGGGCAATCCCCTTGACCTCCGTGGATGAAGGTTAGCTGGTTGGAGAAGGGAAACCCCTTTCTTCTCCGATGGTGGCTTGCGGTGGAAGATCAAGTTAGAGTGAAGAAGATGATGCCTGAAGCTGATGGCATGGGTATGAAGGTGGAGGATGAATCAGGAATAGAGAAGGGAATCCCCTTAACCCTATTATAGTGATGCGTGGATGTGGAAGACGGTAGAGGAGCTCCGGTGGTCGACCTCTATTCTCTCCGGCGTTCCCCCAAATCGCGATCCCTCTCCAAAATTGTAGCTTCCTCTATTGAATCCCCTAGATCTGGATCAACGAATCCTATCAATCCAAATTTGATCCAAGGAATGAGAGCACTTTAGATCTTATCCAAAGGAGGAGATCTTCATCAGTGATATTTACTATCGCTTAGATCGGTGACTCAGGGTGAACCATCTCTTAGATGGACAGCCAATTTGCTTCGAATTAGCCTCTTCACTTAACCCTAACTTTTAAGCTCCGTCGGTTTGGTTCAACTTGTATCCGTGGTTCGCCTTAGTCTCCTACGAAATCACATTCACATATTTAGAATATATACCAAAATTATAAGAAAATTTGCATTAAGGCTCAAGATGGATCTAACTCGTAAAACACTTAATAAATGCAGTTTAAAACACATAAGAGGATTAAAAACATGAATATATGATCCAAAATAACCTGACAAAATGATGGTTAATAAATCTCCCACACTTATTCTTACACGTCCTGAGCAAGCAAACAAAACTATGACACAAATTAAAAATCATCTCCTAAATAATTCCCTAGCAATACTTTGAAGATAGTAAAAGGTAATTTACTTAAGACCATCAAAAGATCAAAACATTAATGAATTCAATCCTTACATTAATCAATAAGCATGGTGATTTCGATTCCACTTGAATATTTCCACTCTAGCTCTCACGATCATATATGGAAGTGGAGTTCACTCAATGTCACTCACAATATTTCACTACCATAAGCTTTCTTATTTTCTTTCTCCACCATAAAAACAAAACGAATCAAAAAGATTTATTAAAAATAGAAATAGAGTCAACAAGAACTAAGTGAAGTGAGCAAAATGCATCAATGAGGAAATAAGAGTATTGGAGGAATAAACATGATGAATTAGTTTGCAACTAACGTTGGACCTGTTTTACCACCAATGGAGTATGTCCTACTTCTCTTCCCTACTGTTTTACTCTCCCTTGAAATCCTATCAAGTTCTGAAATTTTCAGATGTGCAATAAAGTATCAAATTCAGCTCAGCATTTTTCAGAATTTAACTTCAATTGGGATTACAAGAATCAGATTCATTTTTTGACAAACAGAATTTCTCCTTGAGCTTTTCATTTATCAGAAAGTTGCATAAGAAACTTGACACAACTTTTACAGATTCTGCATTTCAAAATTTGGATTCCAATGTCAGAATTTTTTTCTCAGAATTGAGGTAGGTGTCTGAATTCTGGACTTCTAGATTCCAGCTTCATCCCCTTTTCCATTTGTTCTATATTCTTCTCCCATCTAAGGCAGGACATGCATACCAGACTGCAATTCAGAAACCAATCCAAAGAACCAGATTCTGAATTCAGTTTTTTTTTCCTTTATTATCAACTTCAATTTCAGAATCTGGAATTCAAGGGAATTTCAGCTTGAATCATCAAGGCTTCAGCTTGAAAGAAGATATTATTTGACACTGTAATGATGAGAACTTGGATTCTAATTGCCTCCGACCAGGATGGCTTGAACATTTGGCACAAAGTCCTGTCTTGACAATTCTGTTGACAGTTTTTTTTTTTTTTCACAGATCAGACTAGTTTCATCAGTTGCATGCCAATCAGGGAATCAAAATTAGGACTTAATCTCAATAGAGTTTCAAGGAGTAATAGCAAAAGGTGATAGTACAAATTCCAAATCAATTCCAAACTGAACTGTAAATTCTATCCGATCTACAATCAGATTACTTCAAATTAATTACAGCTGCTTCCCAATTCTGCTTGAATTTATTGAGAACTGCATCATTGCTATTCACATGTAAGGTTTTCTGATTCTAAAACCAGCTGCTGTGATTCGAATGTCGATTTCCTTGAGCCCCTCTAAGAATTCACGAAATGGAGTTGAATTCTGAATTCTAGTTTCCTTTTCAGACTTAAGTTTTAGAATCATGGAGGTTAAGTTTAAGAGAGGATTTCATTTAACTAAATTGATTGGAACTTAAATTCACAGCGATGCTAATCAAAGATAACATAAGGAGGATTTGGCCCACCATAAACAGGTTTCTGAATTCATTGGTTGCTGTGTACAGTTCGCATATAATTTCTGCAGATTATACTTCCTGAAAAAAGGAAAGTTGCAATTGCCATCTCTCTCATAGGTTTGGCCCAATGATTCAGACGCAGCAGTTCTTGACAGCTCCCAATCTTGTAATTTAAGATTTGGTTGATTCTGAACTTAATATACTTGGTGACGGTCCAAAGTTCACCATTTCTTTGAGCTGTTGAAGATGCATTCTTGTTACTCAGATGCAGGAATTACTAAATCGAAGACAACTGCTGTATTTCAGTTTCAGAAATCAGCTTCCAGAATGCCCAGTACTGATCAAAGCCCTCATTCTGACTTTCTTGCACTGCTGTCCGGATTTCTCATCCTGCTAAAGTTGAAGGACTCCTAACAACTGAATTGGTAACAAATGTTATGGTGGTTGGGAATACAATCAAAATTTTACATTGGAAATAAAAAAACAAATCATGGGATTATAAGAGAGAAGATATGTATGAGATTTTTTAGATAAAACTTAAAAATAAATTTATGAGGGTTTAATCTCAAAGTGGACAATATTATACCATTATAATCATGTTAAGATGGAGCTATGTGGGGAACCTAAATAAAGGAGATGGGGGAGGCCTGAACCATAGGGGTGGGAGAGGCTCCCATGGGAATAAGGTATGGGGGTTTCCAATAAAACTTGAGGCTGGTGGTACATGCATTTTGGGTAGAGTCTAAAGTGCCAAAGTTCCACATTGAAAATATATGAAAAAAATTATAGGGTTATTATAAGTGAAAAATATCTCTATTGGTATGAGATATTTTAGATTGAGTCTAAAAATAAGACTTAGTCCTAAAGTGAACAATATCATATCATTATGAAAAAACAAAATTTTGTAGCTCATCCAGACTTAGAGGTCTACCCTACAAGATCTCCTCAACCTCAAAGGTTTTCTAGGTTATGGGATCAAATTCTAATTATCTTGTTGAAATTGACAGTTCTACCCAATTCAAGAGATAGAGTTCGTACTATCTCTCCTAACCTTAAAGGTTTACCTAGGTTATGGATCAAGTTATTATTATCTCATTCAAACCTTGGAGGTTTATTTAGGTCGTAAGATTGAATTATTATTATCTCTACTCCTTATACCCATGGTTTCGGGGTCAACATGTCCTCCAAATGGGGTGCACAACCACTAGAAGCTAGACTTCTAGGTTGCCCCCAATGAAAAGCTTCTCGGTTTACTCTGACGATCTGTGAGAAACTTCTATGAAGTTGAATCAATTGCCTCAAGTTCGATATTACCTGGTTGATCATTTTTTTAGTCAGCTTTTAGATCTCTCCTAGACCTTGTCTTAAGATCAAGCCCCAATGGCTCTAGGGTTAACCATCGAATATCTCTCAGACCTTATCTTGAGATTGAACTCTCTCCCTTAGTCCCGGTAAATAGATGAAGGTTTGTCACTTGAGGTCGAGGGGTCAAACTTTAGGGCTAGTAGGGCGTAAATCACTGCATAACTCAACCCACCCACCACTCTCCCCCTCTACTTGGCTCCTTAGTCACCATAATTTACCTCCGCCGTATTGATCATGAGACGGACTGGCAAAGACGTTAGGATGAGCGCTCCACCTTTTGGCTTTTGTCACTTTAGATGTCTTTCCCAAACCCCATTTGAGAATCGAGCTCCCCCCTTAGCCCTAGTGGCTCTGGGGTCAACCTCTCTACACCATGTTCAGTTAAATTGATTTCACATATAATCATTTTTCCTCATCCCAATAATTTTCTTGTCGAAGTTCACATATTTTAATTCCAAAATGTAGTTGGGCAGAAGATCTCAAGACAGAGACTCATCAAAGCCTCCACGCTATACTAGAAGTTCGGCTTTATTCACTTCCAACTCCACCATAAAGGAGAGTGACTGACCTTTGAACCTTGGCCTTGTCCACTTCAAGCTTCATCATTAGGGAGGCCTCTCTTCGGGGATCGACCTCTCCAACTCGGCCTTGCACACTTCTAGCTCCATCAGATTGCTGGCCTCTTCTCTTAAATGGTCCTTTTCAGCTCGACCAGATTGCTTAGAGACACACTTCAACATAAACGTAATATCCTACTGACCTACCTACTAAGTTGAGTCTTGACTTCTTGTATTTACCATAAGGTAGTGTTTGGTATGGGTGATATGATTAGGATTACTTTTTAAAACCGTTTTAATATCTCATTTAGTATGATTGATTAGGAATAGGATTAATAATACCTCATTTGGTATGAGTGATTAGGGATAGGATTAGGGCTGATTAGGGGTAGGATTAATAATACCCTGGTGTGAAGAGTGATTATTAATCATGCACCTTATCATATCCTAATCAACCGAATTAATCCTATCACCCCTACCAAACACTACCTAAGGGTATGTTTTTGTGCAGTTGAGATCCCTGGTCCACGATCAGTGGATCAGTGTTGGTCCACTGATCGTTGACCGTTGGATCTGAACTGGGAGAGAGGAAATCCCCACCCATTAGTATGATCCAATGGGTGGGGATCTCTGGACCAGGGATGGTTCAAGGATCCCTGGTCCAGAGAATCTCTACTCATTTTTGTGAGGTTTTTTATATTTCTCTTTCTTATGTGTCAATGAAAATGAAGAAGTTGGATTCTATTTTGCAAACTCAGTTAATTTTTTTTTTGTGTGTGTGTTGAGTCCTTAAAAAAAACCTCCTTTATCGCAAAAGCATTGGAAATGCACTAACTCAAGGAGGGAGGGCCTACTGATCTTCCATTTCCAGTTCAATTCTAAATATTTAGGTATTTTTTCGCTTTGGTACTAAATGTTTTAACATTCCCGATTATATCCCAAATATTTTTTTAAAAAAATTTCAATTCAGTCCTTCCATATATTTCATTGTTAAAAGTAACAGCACGCTCACATACAACTCACACATAATAAAAGACCTAAAATCCTAAATGTGAAAATCTAATTCCTTTCTTCCCATCTTTCCATGTTCTTTCTCCCAAAAGCACACATCGTTTTTTCTTTCTCTATGCTTTTATCACATATTATTTCTCTTGTCAACTTGAAACTGACATAACGAAAATTCTTACTGCTCGGAATGAAATAAATGATATTTTTCTACCGAGTACATATCTCCAACTTCCTTTCTTGTATTTTATGTACTTGGTGTTGATTTGGTTGGTTTTACGGTGAACTATTGTAAGATTACGATGTATATTTGAGTTGAAAGTAAACTTCATTTTTAATCTTTACATGCACTTATTTTGAATTTTCTAAGAATTTTTATAGTTTGATTTTGCATTTCTACAAGTATTTTTTTTATAATTTTTTTGATGATGCTAAGTGTATCGTTAAAGGTTTTTCTTTAATTTCGAT
>JBBPFQ010000113.1:8106241-8116616 GCA_037974815.1 Kaempferia elegans | reverse complement strand
AACTAACGCTACTTAATATTGAATTGCATTAAACGAAATTGCACACTAAAATATGATCTAATACAGAATTAAGAACTAGATCTAAAGCATGAAAGGAAATACAGCTAATCTAAACATCTCCTCATCACAAATGCAAACAACTCAAGGTTTCTCTTGCCGTCACACAAGAACCCAAAGGGAACACCTCCCTTCAAGTGTCGGCAGCCCAAGATTAGTTCCAACTCAACTCCAGTTGCTGTCTAATGCGTGAGAACCACCTCAGCACAATCGAACAACAGTGGAGAAGCTCAATCCGCAAGAAACAGGGAAAATCCCGCAACCACAACTTCGGATCTGATGAAGAGATGTTATACTTGGAATTACTGTTAGGAATGTCTCAAAACCGCTAGAGAACCACCTCAAACGATCTTGATGAAGAATTGTCGCACCAGGCCGGAGAACCACCTCCGCCAGTGACGCCGCAGAGCTGAAATCGCGAGGCTTCCACCAGCGGCTAGAGCCACCTGTTGTCGACCAACTCCTCAGGATTGAAGATGCCGGAATCTACTCTATGATCGTCGATGAAGAACTATGAAATTCAGATCTGAGGGAGAGGAGAAGGGCGTGCCCGCAACGATGAAGTAGAGAAGAAAATCACCGTGAAGCAGTGTGCAAAGGCTTCTCACGATTTTTGGGTTCCATTTATACCTATTTCAAGTGAACCGGGTTTGATTCAAATCATGGCCGGTTCACCTCTGATTCAGGTCTGGTTCAACATCAATTTAGGTCTGGTTCAGTGGAATTAGGGTCCGTTTCAAGGGAATTAGGGTTGGGGATGAAATGATTGAACTTGAATCAGATTGTTGGGTCAAATTGGGGTTTGGTTCAAGCCAATTCAAGTCTAATTCCCTCCTCCAATTGTGAAATGAACCCAAATCTTTTCTTGGTTGACTTGGTTTGACCTGAGCTAACTTGTGCCATCCTTCTACAAAGCCATATGCAAATAATGAGTAATTGATCATGCAAAGTAAGGAAAAATTATAGTTAGGTCCAAATAAATCATCAAATCACAATTTAGACCTAATTCATGTGTATCCAAGCAAAATTAACTCAATGATCAACTAAAAATCATCCAATTAAATGCTGAATAAATGAAATATCAAATCTCCCACACTTATCCTTGAACGTCCCGTGAAAGTGAATAAAATGAGAAAGAGCAACCAAATTGGCACCCAATGAACTTTCTCAACCAAAATTAGACAATAATGGAAATAAGTTACCTAGGATTGCCAAAATCTAAAATTCAAGCATTCATGGACTTAATCATCACATTAGTCAACATCTCAATTAATTCAATTCATCATGAATGAACTTGAAATGAAATCCATATTTAGATTCTCACAAGGTAATTTTTGGTGTCTCTCAACCTAATCTCAAATGCATTTAATAGTAGAGAGCTCTCATGCATCTAGTGTTCATGTACTACCATAAGCTTCCTTATCTTCTACTCTTCACCACAATCATAGAAATAAATGCATCATTATGAAGGAGATCATGGGAAATGAGAACAAAGCAAAAGAAAGCAAGTTTCAATGTGAATAATCAAAAGAAATGCATGGAATTAGAATTAGTAGAAGATATAGATACATTAAAGGATATGTGAATGTGTAGCTCTTTTCCCATTTGAAACTCATTTCACCATTTGTTATCATGTATCTAAGCATCATATTTGATTTCCTGAGTCACTTGATGCTTAACTTGACAGCTTGGCACGGAGTTGGCACACTCTCCTTTTAAAACTGCTATTAAATTCTGCAAATAGAATTTTCAATATGAATTCACTGAACTCAACATCTCTTGCAATCCAAACAAGTCTAATCTCAGTATCTGATGTCTTCTTCAACTTAGCATTCCAAAACTCATCAATTCAGCTCAATCATAGCATTTCAACATAAAGAACTCAGCTCCAAATTGATTTCTAATTGAAATTAGCATTATCTTCACTATATTCAATTGCAATTCTGTAATAACACATATTCTTCCATCCCAAAGTTCTGTATCAGCATTTCATCAATTCCCTTTTATACAATCTGTTCTTCAATTTCTACATCTTCACAATTCCATATTCGAGCTTAAAAGAATCCCTCCATTTCACTGATTTCAGCCTTGTTCTTCCCCCATCAATTGCAGAACTAAAATCTGGGCTCAATAGAGACAACAGCTCAGATTAAAGATACAACAGATTCCCAGTTTCTTGAAGGTTTTATTGGTCAAAAATTAATAGGAAATCAGAAATCCCAGTTGAAGAACAGCAGCCTCAGCAATTCGGCTTCAATTCTTAGAGCCATTCAAACTCTAGCTTCACTTCCCGGTTGAATGAATTCCGACACTTCTATAAACAGTTTTACTGATAAAGAACTTGTAGCAATTCTTTACACACAACCTGTTTGACCGGATATTCGAATGTCTCGCGAGTTCAACGCAACTTGTGAATAATTAGCCCTAAACCCAACCCAATACACTACACCGATTGCCAACAAAAGAAACCCCTCCTCACTCTCAACTTCTCTTCTCCAAAGCAAAACTCTGATCGATTCGACTTGGAAATGGTGAGCAATCGTCTCCTTTTACACATTCGATATCGCTAACCATTGGTCGGTTTCTTTCCGGCGCCCTGGATTAGGTTTCCAGTGGCCCTTCGAGCTCTTTTTTTAATTTTTTTTCGTCTTCACTTTTTCCCTTCCGTTTTATGATAACTTTGTGTCTGGAAGCGGCATGAGTGTCTGATTCTGTTTCTTTTCTTGTGTGTGGGCGAAAAGGAGGATCTTTGATTCCTTTTCTTATTCCATTTGTTCGCAAATAGTAACATCAATTGCCACGAAGGGTTAGCTTTAATGCCCGAGAAAAAAGAACTCTAGTTATTTTCCCAGGTTGCTCTAGAAGGCGTCTAGTTAGCAAGTATTTGTTTTCCCTTTACTTTGTCTGTGCATTATAGAAGATTCTACTTCACTGGTATTTTAGTAGATGGATCTGTCTAGTACGTGTTATCTATCTGCATATTCTGTTGACCGGGTAAATAAGTAGCTTATGTAAAACTAACCTTCCTGTTGTTGCCTTATGAAATTTAGTTATACTCGAATCATCTTAAGCAAAACTATTTGATTAGCATAGATAACATCATTGCAACATCTTTTTTGTTCATTCTCCCTGTGTGGCATAGCCAAAATGATTTTGAGCTCAGTGTATCATAACTGCAGTCGCTAAGTAACATATATTCTCCTACCATGCACCCTGAAATCCTAATGATCAAAATTATATATATTCTGTATCATTGTCCTCTGAGGCTTATTTCTCATTAGTATGCCTTTTGACGGGAACTCTGCTCGTTTCCACAGCCAATATATTTCACTTCTTTATCCATGTAAATTGGTTGTCATAAAAATGTTTACAAATTCAAAATCTCAGTAACAATACCATGTACATTCAAAATCTTGTTTAACTGGAAAGATGACGTGTCTTATCAAGATATCCAAATTGTAATCCATGTCATGTGTGATCATTCATTTTCATCCTTTAGCTTGAGAAACTTCTATACAAATAATTCTGTTGATGGGAACGCGAAGTATATTTTCTGATTTTTTACTGCTTCCAATTGTGACATTAATGGTGGCAATGAATGTGACAAAGTGGAGCTTTACTCTTTATGGTGTTTTTGTGACAAATCACATTGGGCTTGAGAAGCAAGTAAACCTTGGTGATTTCAAGGCTCACTTGTTAATTTAGTACTTTTAGAATAGTACATATGACTCAAATTACTTTTTTTCATTATAATTTGATTTATGGAAAGGATTAAAGAGCTTAGTTTTGATATACACCGCATAATTTATTCTCATCACCTTGCATTTCTTAATGAAAGACCCATACGAAGATCCTACTTTTTCTTATTCATATTCCACAACCACTGAGTGATAATTAAATTCACACATAGATTTATCCGCCTGGGACTAACTTAAGTGTAGACCTAAGTTAAGAAAACTTCGATGGATGACATGGTAGAAGAAGTTGAAGAGAAGATAAGATAAGAGGAAGATCATTCAAAATATATACAATGTAATAGTAAATAAAATTTCTTGAGGTCAGAAGGGATTCTTCTTCATGCATTTATAACTTTCCTTTGTTTTCATGTACTAATACATAACTGAAAGAGATCTTATGTTTAGGGTTAACTAGTTGTCCAATTAGCTTATGCCTTTCTTAAATTTTGAAGGTATTTCAAATAGAACATTAAATCAAATTAAGTTTAATAACTCCATGGTGATGTTAACTTATTTGGACCTAGGGTTGTTAATAAAGATATTGTTTGTAAAAACTTTGATATTGGCTCGATAAGAGCTTAATTATGTTTGTTTAATCTAAAGAACACATATGGAATCAACAAGTTTTGACACTAGTGAGTTCGCCTTGATAACATTTATAGTATTTCATAAAAAGGTTATTTACAAATTAGTCTAGAGCTTGATTATGATTTGTCTAAAGCATGATAATAATTTGTCTAAAGCTTGATTATGATTTTGTTTTTTCATTTTTATTAGGATATGATATGTGGGAGTTTTACAATGTGATGATGTTTTACCAAATTTAGAGTTCCAATTATCTATAATATGTTAAAATGAGTAATAATATAGGTTTTTATTTATTGGATCTATAAAGGGCAATCTGGTCCGCGAAGTTTCCGGCAATGCAAGGTTTTGAGGAAGGGTCAAACCACATTGTACATAACCTTATCATGCGTTGCAAGAGGTTATTTTCACAACTCAAACCCATGATCATAGAGTCACACGACAATAACTTTACTATTACACCAAATTATCCTTCATTTATTAGATCAGTGATTTAACTAAATTATAAGGACAACTATCTTGCCAGTTAAGCTCAGTAAAAACTTAGCTTGTGAAACCGTTTAAAAACTCGATAAGATAAACAAACAAGCTTGAAATGCCATCAAGCTTGACTCAACTCAATTATCGCCCTCTTGTGCCGAGTATACTGATTGCTCAATTTGGAAACTAGCTCAATCTTTATCCTAGTGCAACCTGATCTTAAATGGTCTTGGTTGGAGCCCTCGGGGCTATGGTGCACAGTAAGGGTGCTCAGTTATCTCCCAGACATCTATTGTTTGATTCTCAACTCATTTTTCTTCCAAATCGGACTCGCAATTAAGGGATGTTAGATTTTTAGGCCACTCACCTCGAGTGCTTCTCGATTTATCCTGGTGGTTTATGGGAAACATCCGTGGGGCTGACCGATCACCCATGCTCGACGTTACCCAACCTGGTTAATCATTAAATGACCTTGATTGGAATTAATTTACTATGAGTTAGTTATATTAAATAGGATTACAACTCATATATTTAAACACAAGACTAGGTATGCCTTGGATTATGTTTCCTATTGCATTTGACATATTTATCTAACACACTCCTTCAAGTTGGAGCATAATTATCTATTATGGTGTGGTGATCTTCTTAGACATACCTACATTGAGGATGAAGTGGAAATTCACTGCAATGTGCTTAATGCATCCTTGAAAAATTAGATGGTTCAAAAATAGAAGGCTGCTTGATTATGAATATAATTTCGAAGAAAGGGTTCCTATAGGCATAAGGTAGAGGCCATTCAAACAGAGATGAATCAATTGCAACCTATACAGATCACCACTGCTTTGCACACAACATGCAAACCCACTCATGACTAGAAGCAAAGGTAAAGTTGTACAAGAGGAGGATGTCCAACATGATGAGGGTAACATCCAGTGACATCTACTAGGCGAGATGAGATTATTGCATCAGTCCAAGGGGAGAAGAAGCAAGTCAATTCTGGATGAAGATCGGCTCATGGAACATTCGAGGGCTCAACAAAAGGCTCAAGCAGAAAGGAGTAGAAGGCTTATTTCGGAACCATAAGCTGGGAGTGTTAGGTGTGTTTGAGACGAAACTTTCGATCTTGGGATTTTAATAATTGAAGATGCAAAGGTTTCAAGTTTCAACATCTCCAAGTGGCATAGAGGGATAACCCTGGAGGCAGAAGCAGTATTCTCTTAGTGGACGACCAATTGGTCAATCTGGAGGTGTGCTAATGGCATGATCAATATGCACACGGCTTGGTGACTTGCAAGATCTTTCACTGGGTATTGGCTATCTCGATTGTTTATGGGTAATTATCTTTAGTTGGACGGAAGGCACTGTGGGAAGGGCTACAAAACATAACTATTGATATGGAACACCATTGGCTTGTATTGGGAGATTTTAACACTTTCCTCTCAACCAAAGACAAATGTGGTGGTATTCCGATCACGGAGTACGACATAGCTGATTAGCTGATTTTCTGACTTTTGTGTCAATGGGTTGTAGGTATACATGGACAAATGGGCATGTTTGGATCAAGTTAGATAGGGCTTTGATCAATAAACTTTGGTTGGAGTCCGAGCCACGTAGCATTGCCAATTTCATTCCACCAGGCTATCTATCTCATCACTAGGCTTGCAATCTGACCACTCAGCTTGCATAGTATCTACTTTGGATAGTGACAACCATTTTCCTAAGCCATTCAAATTTTTTAACATGTAGGCAAAGCATGATACTTTTCCACAACTTGTTGAAAGTAAATGAGCAGTGTACAATCAGCGGATCTATGACATTGCTCAATTTTGTCTTGAGTGGATCTTGAAGTTGTTGAAGGCTGATATGAGACAACTGAATGGAGAACACTTTCAGCACATTACAACGAGGGCAGTTGCTGCACTACAAAGGCTAATTGAGGTTCAAGAGGTTGGTTTGCCCCTTAGTGCACTGCTCGTTGATTACAAAGAATTACAGCATTTGGTAGCTTGTTTGAATGTCACAGACGTAACTTTTGTATGTAGCGTGCAAAATTGGGATATTTCAAGCAGGTGCACCACAATTCCTCTTATTTTCATGCTTGTAAAATGAACTAATAAGAGGAATAAGGTCACAATTGTGGTGAAGATAGATGACAATCTTATGAAGTTGTTAGCATTTTCATGATTTGCTAGGCATGCCCAGCTCAAGATTGGTTTTCTCTTATGCATGTCTGCAGTTTGGACGAAAACTTAGGGCTGATTAACAAGATCCAATGGTTCACCTCCCAACAGTCTAAGAAATCAAGATGACACTTTAATATAAGGAACTAGTGAGCACCGGGCTCGATTGCTATGGATCAAAAATTTCCAAATAAGCTTGAGACACTATTGGGGGGGGGATTTTATTGCTACGGTCCTTGAATTTTTCAAGAGTAGTAAGCTACTTACAAGATGCAACCATACTTTGATATCTCTTATCTCGGAGTTAGCACATGCAACCAAAGTGACGGATTATGGGCCAATCTCCTGATGCATGATTTTTTACAAGGTTATTTCTAAGATCTTAATGAGAAGAATGTACTGTGTTATCAATCAATGATGGGTGAACATCGTAAGTGTCCGATTGTCATCAAGTAATAAAAGATCGATGTCACATGTATTCTAGATCGAGTACTAGTCGGAATCACGAAATAGGCTATCTAGACAATTGAAAAATCGTGAGAATTGTGAGAGATTAAACGAATTAAGATAGCAAAGAAGTTTGTGGGAGAACCAATTTTGGAAAGCAATTCTAGGATTCTGATTTCGTCACGATGATTGTTAACACCATAAATATTATTCACTTTCTTACCTCAATTTGATACACATCAAGGTACTTTTTCCCGAGGTAACCGATATAGACTTTTGGAATTATATTGGCGTGCCTACTTAAGTGTGATGCCTATTTTTAAGGTAGTCTTACTAATGCAATTGCTTGCTTTCTTAGGGAGGCTCTGCATGATGTCCCACGGTCCTCTAGGTGCTATTCCCTACTTTGTGACGTCGAATCAGGGTAAATTCATTAAGCTCTATTTTATTTGTGCTCTCATGAGATTTTGAAGTACTTTCGTGAACAACATCCCAAGTCTCGGTCCTTATGAGTCGGAGAGTTGGATTCACATTTTGGTCCTTCCCCGCCCGTGGAATATGAAGATGCACGGTTAATATCATAATCATGTATGCACAATAATACTAGATCATGATCAACATATCATATGATAAAAGAGACGAATAAATATAAAGGTAATGTTAACAATGCGTCGAGCTACTCTCTCATTCTAGAATTAGGAGACTACTCCATGGAGATGGAGGTGTAAGCAAAAAAACATGAAGGAAAGCATTTTACAACTCAAATCAAAGAGAAAAGAGAACAAAAACTTAGTCATGGTGTTCGTGGTTGTTTTCAACTTGATCTCTAAGCTACTTGGAAACGTCTCTCTGAGGGTTCCTTGTCACAAGGAAACCCCTCTTAGGAAAGAGAACTCCTTGTTTCGTAGATGCCTTAAACAAGCGCCCCTTGGTTCCTTTATAGCCTCCAAGGATACTAAAATTAGCAAACTTTCCTAACAAATTGGAGGTACTTTTCTTGGATACAAAATCTCCATAAAAAAGGAGGCACCGCCATATGCCCACGAAAATAATGTTTTGGGGCCTAAAATTTGGATGTTACGAGTTCCCGCCAATTCCAAACTGTAGATATCAGAACGAGTTTTGATTTGATTGGTTATGGGGCCCTGTGGCTCAATCCGAATTAAAAGTTATACCTATTTGAAGTTTGGCTTGCTGTTTTCTTCTTGGGACAACAACGAACGCGCCTGTGTCAGCCAACACAGTCTGGTCGTGTTTCCCTCTAGATACTCCAATTTGATGCTTTTTTGGTTTCTCTTCTTCCCTGATGATCCAAAACTATGTTGGGCAGCACAGGATAGACATGGATTATGTTGTAATGTGTATTCCTTTAGCTTTTTCATCTCCAAATTCACTCCAAAAGTCAAGATATTCTTGTCCTACCAATAAAAAATATGTAAAGAGCATTTCTCCGATAAAAATGATGAAAATAATGCAAAAGTAATGAATGTATGCCGAATATGCTCATGTAACGAAACAAAATGCATGCAAACAATACCGAAAATTATATATAAAATACACACATCAATCAACTGTTTCACCAATATTAGGTTGCATTTGTGGAAGGACTCGTCACGGACAATATTCATTTAGCCCAAGAGTTTTTCGAAGACACTACAAAAAGCGAATTTCTTTCCAAGATACTACAGGAAGCTGGTTTCTTCAAAGTGCATCATGAAGATTGATCTTTAGAAAATTTTTGACTTGCTACATTGGAGTTTCCTACGTGAGGCCCGTATCGGATTACACTTCCCAGATAGATTTATTGCATGGATTATAGAGTGTGCAACTGCCATGTCCTTATCGGTAGCCATTAATGGGGATATTTATGCTTTTTCGAGGTGTCAGAGAGCTGAGACATTGAGACTTATTGCCATATCTTTTTGGTATTTATATGGCAATATTTGGGAGATAAATATAGTAGAATACCAGCTATCCTGGTTTTCACTATCATCCTTAGTGTGCCTGCCTCAGACTAGATCACTTGGCCTACGCAAATGATCTACTTGGGATGCAGATTCAGTGGGTGCATTGATTACATCTTTATAGGAGTTTGGTGTGACATCATATCTTCATATAAATAGATAGAAGTCAAGTATCTATCTGATAGGGGTTGTTGATACCACACATATGCGACTGCTCACTATTATAGGGTTTCAAGAGGGTTCCATGCTATTTAGGTATCTTGAGATTCCTCTAGTTGTAGTGAAATTTCGGATTTTTTATTACAACCCGCTATTGGATTCACTAAGTAGATAGATTGTTGCTTGACATTGGAGAACTCCATTTTATGTGGGTAAGACAACTTGTTACCTCTGTGTTACTAGGAGTGGAGTGCTTCTTACTATCCATTTTACCACTTCCTACAGATATTATTGATCGTTAGCATATCGCTGGTGTCTTGGGATGATATGTGTAGACCAAAGGATGAAGGTGACTTGGGGTTGTGTTTGCTTGCAACTTAACCCTCCTTGTTAAGGTATTATGACGGGTATATGCCAAGGAGGATGTGCTTTGAATAAAGTGGGTGTATCACACTTACTTTAGACACACACACTAATGCTTGGTCCTGGGAGGTTGTTCACATGGACTCCTCGTTGATCAAGTGGTTGCTCAAGATACAAGATCTCCTTTCGGCGGCTGAGCAGATGATACAACCACAAGTGTATGGGAATATCGAAGTAATATAAAAGATTATCGTATCCACAGAGAATTAAGTTCTAACTACTAGTTACTAAGATCTTCTAGGCTATCTAGACTAAATCATACAATTGAGTAGAGATTTTACACTAGCGAACTATCAAACTAAAGACAAGATTACAGAAAACTAGGTACAAGGTATGATAAAGT
>JBBPFQ010000113.1:8028531-8038640 GCA_037974815.1 Kaempferia elegans | reverse complement strand
TTATAACAATTTTTATTTATTGTAGTGGACGTTCACCGGACACTCGTTACTAACGTTATAATATTATTTATTTACAATAATTCATTATGTTACTATTGTTGATGAGGTACTACTTTTTATTTGTCGATATTTTGATTAATATGTGAATAAATTGAAAATAGAAAACTGATGTGTTTATTATTGGGTAAAACAATTTTTAGATTTTAATTCTAGTAATGTTGAGTTTATGAATGTTAATAAGATAAGGTGTCTGTTCAGAAAATACCACAATGGTAAAATTTTGCATTGTGTTAAAGTTTGAGAATATCTTTGTAGATTTAGTTTTACCCTGAATTATTATAATTGGGCATGTCATGATGAATTGTTAATATCTTATGAGGATTATGCAAGAAACATATAAATCTCAGTTAGTCAGGATCAAAGTTATTATGATCAATAAAATCTATATCAGAGGATGATGATTGATGTAACAAGTCAAAATTTTATTCCCAGACCGAGTGGTACAAATTCTAGTTTTCCTCCAACAGTTGAATAAATGTTTATTGCATATGTATCACCACCATTGGAAGAGGTAGAAGTGCCAAGTGTTGATGAAAATACAAATAATAAAGTATATCTCCAATTTCAGGGAACGTTGAGTGCTGCAGATGAACTAGTGTGGGTTAGTTGTGACAATTACACTACATTATCTCTCACCACAAAATTGTTGAATATCAAGGCAGAGCATAATGTGTTTGAAGATTGTTTTAATGGTTTTGTTCAAGTTATTAGAGATGTATTGCCACGTGATCACATAATGCCCAATGATTTTTACAATATGAAAAAATTTGTGAAAGAATTAGCTCTTCCGGTGGATCTTTTTAGAATTTGACATTTTATATTTTGAAATTTTAAACTTAATTTCAAATTTTTAAAGTTTAAATTTGAAATTATCTTTTGAAAATTTGAAGTTTTATTTCTGAATATTTTAATTTTGAAATTTTAAGTTTTAAATTTGAATGTATCTTATTAACATTTAAAGTTTCATTTTCTGAATTTATAAATTTTAAATTTGAATTTTGAATATTTGCATTTGAATTTATCTTAACATTTGAATTAATCAAATTATTTTTAAAATTATCTTGAATTTTTAAGATTTGTATGATTAATTGATGTTATTAGTTTTTTTTTTAGAATTTAAGGTTCTAGTAACCATTCTAAGAGAACTAAAGCCTAGGGTTAAGATCTGGAACATCAAACTAAGGGTTTAAATAACATTGACTATTTTGGTCCCCAGATAACTTTCGGGCATCTAGACCAAAATCAATAAAACATCAATCAAGAATTTACTATGGGTTTGAAAATGAGGACTACAGTTGCTTGAAGTATGATATGGGTCGTCTAGAGCGCCAAGCTCTAGTCATGATTGCTTGAATAGATTAGATACCTCTAGGTGTTCGGAAGACTTTTGGTTGCCCAGAGAACATTTATAAAAGAGGACATGGATTTCAGTCACTCTCACACTGTTAGAACCCCAAGTGGTGTAGCCATGAGTGTTTTGATATGTTGTCAAATGAGTTTAAATTAGACCTTCTTGTGTTTTCTTATATGTGCGTCTAAGTGTGGAAGAACTTAGGAGAACACATAGGTACTTGATGGTGGCAACACCTTGGCAGAAGACGCAAGAGAGTGAGAAGGATGACATGGTAAAAGGTGCCGACGGACTTGGTGCATCTGAGAGATGAGAAACTACGAAACAATACTTGTAAGAGTAAGAAAAATGACATGAGAAGTGAGCATTTGAGGGATGAGAAGCCAGAGGAAGCACGTGTAAGGTAAGTGATGTGTGTGATTCATAACTATATTTTTAATCTTATTTTGCATGCATTTATTACATTACATGAGAATATTTGCATAAACTTCTAGCATTTGCATTCACTTCATCATTTTAGTTCGGATGATTGCGGTCTATGCCTTATATTGATTGTAAATGGAGAATTTGGTGTTTGAAACACATTTGGAGACAAAAAAACCAAAGGAATACACATTACAGCACGATCCACAGGCATTCAGTGGTGCTTGCCATGACCGTGGATTGTCCAGGATGAAGACACAACCAAAAATCATTGAAATAGAGCTTCCAGAATGGAACATAGCCAAACCGTGGCGGCCACCACAACCAGATTCCTTGCTGCCCCATGATAAGGAAAAGCCTTCCAACGCCCACCACGGCTAGACCGTAGGGCCCCGTACGGTCATGGTGCATGTGGTGTCTCCTTCCCTATTTTTAGAGTCTCTAGTAATTTGTTAGTCACCCTTTTTCTAGTAAAATTTATTAGGGGGTTTCTACCTTTCAGGAGACATTATCAAGTCTCTAAGGCCTATAAAAAGAAGCAAGGGGCAGTGGTTAGAAAGACATCAAGGGTTCTCGAAAGAGACCCTAAGGATCGAGTGATCCTGTGACAGGGGATCGAGGAAGAGACCACATCGAAGACAAGGAGTTACGACATCGACAAGCAGTATATCTCAGTAGTTTTCTTTATTCTAATATTAGGTAGTAGCTTGGTATTTTGTTTGATGAAATAATGCATTAATCCTCTTTTCATTAATGACGCATATGATTTTTGATTGGTTCTAGTTCGTTTTCTCTCCGTCCATCTATCTCCAATGGGTCCAAGTTGGATAGTAACTTCATTGGAATAGACCAAGGGGTGAACCCTAGTCTAAAATTTTAGATGAATTATTATTTTATAAAATTAATTTTTTTTTTTGAAAATCAGTTTTTGATAGACCAAAAGATGCTTTTTTGGGCTGCAAATAAAACAAAAGCTGATCAGGTGACCAGACTCTTCATTATCTGATCGATCGAAAATGGTTTTCTGGTCAACCGAAAAGCTTTTTCAATCGATTGAATCCACCCTATAAAAACAATAGCCTAGTAAGCTCGACCCATCACCATAAGAGCTCCATATTTCTTCCATAAACAGGGTCAAACTCCTCTTTCTCGCGTCCAAACTCATTTCTCCAACATGCCTCGGTATCAATCCTAACTTTCTCCTCCTCGATTTCATCATTTTTATACTTACTGTAATTTTTTCTTTGTAGCCAAAAAGGTCAAATCACACAAGAATGGGACGATCCTCTGCTCTAATCCTCTAGCCTAGACCATAGATTTTCCACCGAAGAACTTCGGCTGCCATTTACATCTAGGGCCCATATAATTTTAGGCACCCGATACTTAGATATGCATTTCTTCACCGAGTACTGCCCTGAAATAGTTGAAATAATCAACTATTATGCCTTAGCCTACCTAGCTACTGCACTCACTATGTTAACCATGACTTATGTGCAGAATTCGATGATAACCTCTACCCTATAGATGACGTTCACTATAATACATTTAGCGACATATTAGTAACCTCACTAAATGTCGCATTTCTTGTAGTGTGAAGCATGGTCATTCTAATACATCATACATTCACCAGTACATACATGCATTTTTTTTTATTATATTACCTAATAAAGAATGATTTCACAGCTCTTTATTTGGTGAAGAAATATGATATGAAAATGGTGCATTTTTGTGCTTCACCATTTGAGCCTCAGAAGGTTCTCAAGGATAGTGTATGTTGAGTTTTTCCTTCATTGACATTTTATTAATATCATTTGAGGTGTCATTTCCAACAAATAGTGATTTGACTGAGGAAAATTCCCAATTGATGTGAGATAAGAATGACATTCAGAATGATATGAGATCATTTGAGATGGAAAATCCCCTGATACAAAGGTGTATACCTTTAGAACCCGCACAAATACTGACTGATGCTTTCAAATATCTCAAACAGAAATGCTCTTTAGCACTCAGCCAGAGCCAAACACTTGGAAAGCAGAAAATAGTTATATGATTGTAAAATGTGGAGTAATTTGCTAGGTTACAGAAGAAGGAGCTGGCTATCTAGTCCAGCATGTCCCACAATGAAGTATTCATTTTGCAGATCAACAACCAACTTAAATGGTCGGATGAAGCTCAGAGAATAAGTGAGAATCCAGATTTTATCTCAGGTTGGATTCTGTGGAGCTTCTGATGCCGATAGAGATTCATGTTCAGAGACTCTCATAGGCCTCCAGTCAGATTCTTCTTTGGGCTGTCGCAGTGCAACAAACTGAAGAGCCTCACTCCGTAGTTGGTAAATGTAACATGACCATGGATAAGAGTCAGGAGCCATCCAAACTAATTGCTCCTCAAATGCTGCCTCCTCCGCGATCCGTTCACTCACACAGTATGCGGAATCAAGCAGTGGTTCCTCATAAGCTGTCAATGCCACACATCCAACTGCCACGTAGCCTTCAGGTGGACGTGGCAACCAAATTGTCAGAGGAGCAGCATAGTCCTGGGCACAATTCCTCCATACCTGTGCATCAACGCATAGGTTAACTCTTTAATAATCATGCAACCACAATGGAATCCTACGATAGTGTCATCTAACCAAATAGTCGAGAAACAATAAACCCAGAAACAAAGTAAAACACTACTATTTTTGTTTTTTCCCCCACCTTTTCTTTTGAATCTTGAGTAACATGGAAGACAATTTCAATATATCTCATTCCTCAATATGAGTATAAGATTTGCAAGGAGATAAGAAGACTTAACAACCAATTCTGGATATAAGATTTGATTAAGGATATAAAAAGAATAAACTGAACTCTTTCTAATTCAGAATATAAAGTGGATATAAAAACCATTGAAATTAACTAAAATATTTTCAAATGACTTACTAGGTCATAACCCACAGGAAGAGCAAAATTCCCATCGAAATCTTTGTAGACAGCAGCAACTGTTGGAGGATGGTTGCCGACATGGGCAACATCTCCAACAGACACGTACCTATCAGAAGATACTTCGTAAGAGCTATGCATTCATGGGCAAATAAGGGCTAAAAAAAAAGATCAAGATCCACGAAAAAGGTAACTACCAAATAGTTTCATATATAATCAGAAGCCAAATAGCATAGTTTATATCTAATAGTTCTGTAATCAGCGAGTTCCCATGCAGATATGCTCTATGCGATACAAGTAATTTCAAGTGGACAATAATAAAGTGACAAAATTTTGAAGTTTATAATACAAATATAACATAAAATCTGGCATTGATGTTTTAATTACCCATCTGGACAAATAGGCCGCCAAATACTACATAAAGTTTCGTCTTCAACAACCTAGCAACCAAATGAAACACATGAAAACATAAGAGAAGATGAACCATAGTGAGTTTACATAGGAGAGATACAAGGTAGTTATCCTAACAATCACCTGCTTTGGGAACAAGATGCATCGACTTTTATATTCTTGTTCACTGCTCCAGATCTTTCTAAAGTTTACAGTGTGTTTTATGAATCTTCTTTTGTTAGATATTGAACTCCCTCTTGGTTTTATGAAAGGTCTAGTGAGGCTGCGTGACTCCCGCCTTTCTGCTTCCTCGCAAGCAAAGTGTAAGTGCCGTTGGCTGGAAGGAGCCTGTCTCATCAACAATAAAATATCAAAACCATGTCATTTGTTAAAGGTTACGGACATTCATTCCATGACATCATGCCAACCTTCAGAACTACAACTTTTTTATTTGCCTGATGTGCTTTCCACATCCTTCGAATTGTGGAACATATAATGATTGCCTGAGGTTCTTGTTCTTCATCGTTGCCAACATCACATCTGATTATTCGTGCAAAGCTTTCTGACCTTCTAAAGTTTTGAAGATGAATAATCAAGTGAGAAGGTTTGTCATATCCTGCTTTGGCTAACTCAATTGCAAGGAGATTCTCCCATGGAACATCCCAAAGTATCTTGCAAGGTTTCTTGTCCAATTTATCTAAAGAAGAATACTGAGGTCCAGAGAAAGAAAGTAAATAATTAAAATTGATGAAAAGAATGAAAAATGAGTTCCAGTTATTCCAACCTGCAGTAGCATGACACGCTTATTTGTTACAAGAGCAATCCTTTGATATGGCAGAATAAAATAGTCTTCGTAGTAATCAGACCATGCATACTTTGAAGGTTCTTTGAAAAGGTCAGTACAACCAAGATGCCTACTAGCTTCTGCTAAGTAGAGGATCATCTGAAGAAAGGGTAATTAATATTTTTGATGAGTGTATCATGAGAAAAACATGTTCTATTAAACAAGACAATAACCAGTTCTGTTAATAAATTTGAAAACAAGAATTTCATATTGAAACTATTTGGAATTGGCAACATGACTTTTCATACCAAAGGAACAATATCTCTAGGCAAACTAAGAGAAGTCAAATTAACACCTATCATAGGGTTTTTTGGATCACCCTCTATTTCACCTAAAAATATCTCTGCAGTTCATATAAAAAATGCACTCATTTTGAGCATGGATGAACACATGTTTATATATTTCTAGTCATCTAGGCAAGGAGCCATATATTCAGGATTACCTTACACTTGATTGCAACATTGGACCTCAGAATAAAAGAAAGCATAGTAGAAAATTACAATTTTCTTCAATAAGATGTATACACAGTCAAGGGTCAATTTGAATGATCTTGGGATGCTTAGAGACGGAATGAATTGGGGGAAGTGGAAGAGAACATGTGTTAGTCTTTTAACGTTCAATGGGCAAGGATGTCTATGGCTCACTTTTCTTCAGGTGAGTTCACAACCTTGAGCAAGAATAAGAAGTTGCAGTGCCTGGCTTTCTATTAACAAGGAAGTCAGCATATACAAGCATAACTAGATCAGCAGATATTGGTCAGATTGAAATGGAAATGGATGAGAGAAGAACCTTGCGGCTTATTTGCAACATCCTTTGTGCTTGCACAGCTCATATTCTCCGAGCCATGCTTCACACTTTCTCTAACCCTAGGGACTGATTGCATGGAGTATAGGCAAGTAGGAAGCATAGATCTTGGCTGACATGCAAGCATCATGAGAGGTAGCTGGTCTAGTTATTTTGGATAACCTTGTCCATAATATAATAATGGGTCTTCTTTGAATATATCCATCTTGAATATGTTAGGAAAAATAAAAGACAATTTTCTGAATTTGTTTGAGACAATATTTTATTTTTTACCATTTCTAGAAATCTTTCCGTGTGATCTCATGGTTACAAGTTTGAATCGCGGAAACAACCTACAATAGATTCAATGTGGTACAATCCTTGCCCCTAGGGCATAGCCGAGTTGATTATCACATGACAAGTTTGCAAAATTGAGCAAGTGTCAAATTCGGCAAAAACCGAGGAATTACCCTCCCATGTGATGGCTAGCTTCGATTTCCTGATTGACTCCCTCCCAATGGTGTGGGGCAGTCGTGGGGGGCCGTCACCTTTTGCAAAATGTGTCCAACCCTCCCTAAGACCTCACATTGACAAGAGCTTTGTGCACCGAGCTGCTCCTTTTTCTCATCTATCTTTTCAGCTCAACATTCTCATATAGAATCTCATAGCTATTTGTATATGTTCAGCTATTTTCGATCATTGTTGTTGTCATTGTCAAGCCACGTTCTTATTCTAAGGCATTAAAATTGATTTCCTTAAACCAAAAGCATCACAACACATTCAAAATCCCAAAACTTAAAGACACCAGACCTACCAATTTTTCACTCTATAAAAACCTATCACTACACAGTTGGAAAACTTTAATTGAATAACAGAGATCCCATATACCTAGAACTTTTAATCAATAACATTTTGTCCACATATAACCAAGATCATAACATCCAACAACATATCCTGTAGCTTAATTGAAACCTGACCAAGCTACTCCTGTAGATCTATACACCAAAAGTCATACCAAGCATAATCATTCCAATAATCAAGGTTCCTAAAATCATTATAAGCTCTGTCCAAAGCAGTGAATTTGTTAAAAGACTATTGGAACTGATTATTTTCATACGCATGGAACAGGGAGTGTTAAAGATTAGAAATGAAATTGAATACAAAATTGAACTTAGTGACATGTAATCAAACAATTTATTTTATGTATAGATTAAGACAATCTAGAAAAACTCATATGAATCAAGGTATGCAGCAAAATATACTTGTCCTATAGCTTCTTGATCATTGTACTCTCTGATAACACCATCTTCATGAATAGAACGGGGATTTCTTATCCTCTGAACTATTGTCTTGTTATTTAAGATATCTAAACATCTGGCAAAACTGGCACCAATTCCATCAATAGTTAGTGAGACAAAATCCAGAGCTCCACTCAGTGGCTGAACAACAAACCCAACAAAAGCACGCCCAAGTCCATGAGCAAGACCAAGGAAACCATGCTGCCTGGCACTCTCTACAGGTTTTCTCAGCACACCAGACACTCCAAAAGCTACTCCTTGTGCAAGAGCTTCTGTTCCTTGAAGGATTCCATCACCAACACCAGTGATTCTCCTTGATGTAACCTGTAATATTGCACAGTTGAGTATCAGAACTCGAGAGCAAATAAGAATAGGGTAAATGGAGCATTACCTGCTTTGATCTTAGTTGAAGAAACTGGCCATCAGTTGAAAGTTCCGCAAAACCTTTACTTAGTGATGCAAAGGTTGACTTTGTCATGCCAAGAACATCTACTGAAAATATCAAGTGTAAAGGATTGTGGATAAGATCCCTTTTAATGCGATCAACAATAGCAGGGATAATTGAACTCTGTCGCATGTATCTACTCCTGTGTATAACTTTCCTAAGGTGCACCTGAGACAATGATACGACCAAATGAATTATAGTTAATAACAGATACCTTAGCATAAGGTTGTTGAACAGTCTTTCTTAACTTGTTTAACAACATGCTACTTTCAGCCAAGCTCTTTTGATATAGCTATAACCGTTAGATGAGGATCCATTAACTGATAGTGACGTTGCAAATGTAAAAAAGCTCAGGCGTGTAATCCAGTAATTGCTTGAGAAAAATTGGATATAACTATTTACCTGAATTTTAAAAGCATTTCCCACAGCAGACAATATGGGACCCCAAACACCCAGGGCGCCAGGTGGTCGTTGAGCTGGTGCAGTCTCCAATGATATCTTCAACCTAATCTCTGAAACATCTATCAACCTGAATGACAAAAATTGAATAAACACAATCTGCTACTGCACTAAAACTTGCAGGTCAATGTTGGCAAACAACCACCAATACCATAACATTTGAGTGCCTATCTCATGCGCATATCAGCAAATGAGCCCCTCATATTATCAAGCTACAATCCAAGGTATGACAATAAGGTACTGCTATTGTACATTTTTCTTTCCATGTTATTAATCTTAATTATGCTATTGATCTATCTAATTAATAATTTTAAAAGATGTATGTAGACGGTAAGCATTCAACTCATTGCATACCTCACATGCAGTATGCATGGGCATATGCAGTTATTATTAACAATATTAAAAACATTGGTTCACAAAAACAGCATACATAAAGTACATTTATCCTCACATCCCATCGCAATTCTATATAGTAAGTAATGTACGTCATTATGTAAGGTCAAAGATATAAGAAATATGAAAAAAAAAATCAAAGTTATAAGTAACATAAACAAAATAATTGATATAAAAATTAATAACATAAACTAGATCAAAGATATAAGTAATATTCATATAACTAAGGTTCATAATCTCAAGCCGCATTAAAGTTTGTTTTCGACTAAATAGAATGATATAATTTTGGTACTATATCACGCTGTGCTAGTACGATTTCAATATTTATTTCAATTATTATTAATTATATAATTAATTTTTCTTAATATAAATTAATTTTTAATTATTTTATTATAATTAATTGTTTAATTAATAATCAATTATATTCTTAACATATGTTTAATAGGAAGGATTAAACAGAGTTTGGGATTTATGATTTGCAAGGATTTAGAATCGCTTAGTCATCCTTCTAAGAGGGTGTTTGGCTAAACTTATTAAAAATAGCTTATAAGCTTGTACAACTTATAAGTTGTTTTAGAAGTTTATAAGCTGATAGGTCTTATTTTAAAAATAAGTTGTTAAAGTGTTTGGATAAACTTATTTTAAACAACTTAAAGATATTGATGTATTTGATATTATAAGATTTTTTTATTAACAAAATTACCAAAAAGGGTATAATACTAAAAAGGTATTATTAACTTTT
>JBBPFQ010000113.1:8006689-8028431 GCA_037974815.1 Kaempferia elegans | reverse complement strand
ATAAAATGGGAATTAATGAAAATATATAAGGATATTTTAGAGAAGAAATTTGTTAAGATAAAATCTTTTTAAAAAAAGTAGGGTCTTCCTTACTTTTTTAAAAACGCTTATAAGCTGTCAAACAGCTTATTTTGACAGCTTATAAGTTGTTTATAACAAATTTTACCAAACAAATTTAAAGAGCTTATAAGATCTAAAATAGCTTATAAGCTGTTTTGTAGAACTTATAAGCTCAGCCAAATACCCTCTTAATGTGAAATGAAATGGAAGGTAAGTTGGGTTGTTGTGATAATTAATTCATGGTAACTGATGTTAATTAATTGCTGACAGAGCCTTGCCGTGTTTAGAGTTGATTGCATATGGTGCAGCAACTCTCATAATTGGGAACAATGGGAAATCATTCAAGCGGTCATAGATGAGCAAGAATTGGCTTCAGTATTATTGCAAGAACTGTAGACTCCATTGACATCAATATATAGTCACTGCCATTTGGCGATGATTGAAAAATTAGCTTCACCTTCTACTTGATAGAGGTGTGATGGGGCAAGTTGGGGGAGGGGATTTTGTAGTGATTCTAGACTCAAGGAATCTACAGCTACAATTGATTCAACTATGGATGAAGTTGTAGACAAAAAAAAAGCTGAATTGGAGGGGAAGAAATTGAGACAATGGGAGGATCCACATATATCCGAGGAGGTTTACCTATAACTTATTAATGAGGCTCAGACGCTAAGTACATAAATTATAATTTTGAGGTGCTTGATACCAAAGAGATATTCAACCATGATGGCACTGTCAATGTATTTTGGCATGACATAAGATATGTTGGTTGACATGTTAATTTCCTCATCTTATATTTGAAAGGAATCCTTGGCGCAACGATAAAGTTGCGGCTATGTGATTTGGAGGTCACAGGTTCGAGTTGCGAAAACAACCTTTTGCATGCTTTGCAAGAGGTAAGGTTGTGTAATCCTTCCCAAGACCCCACATTGGCGGGAGATTCGTGTACAGAGCTGCCCTTTTATCTTTGCCACCCTTGAGCAAACTGCAAAACCAACACATGCCAAAAGCTAAAACGAATCCTCCGCTTTAACCCATGTTGCTTAAGCAAAATCCCCATTTGATTTTATATTATTTTTAGCTAAAAATCATTCCTCATGTGCAAATTTCATCAAATTTAAAATGGATGTCAGAAAATTCTTGGTCCGTCTATAAGGGTCTAAGACTGTCACAATGCACTCAATAAGGAAATAGCATGGAACATGATTTTAACCAATTCATCCAAAGTTGGAAGGATATCATTATATGGAAGGGTAGCTAGAATGAGTTGAACTTTTCTTACTCAAGTTGGATCTCTGGATCAACTTGCACAGTTCTCGAGCTTCCAGGAAGACTATCCATACGAATATTATTATAGAAATCCATTAATGCCCATATGATTGGCTCATGAATATTGGTTTTCCAAGGCTTTTCTGTGACCTAATATATAAAACAGTTCATGCAGTTAAATACACAAAATTATCACTATCCTTTCATCCATGACTATGGCATCTCTAAATGAAAATTTACCCGAACATAGATGTATGGATAGATTTGAGTGCCATCTGAAGTCTCATTTCTTTTCATAATGGTTGTTTTAAAGACTGGATGTTTTCGGTTAGGCATATCCTCAGGTGCCAAAAGAACAGGCATCACCGTTAATGGTAGTTGATTATCCAACTGAAGATAACCAAAAATAAGCTTAAACCTGAAAGACAGAAAAGTTTTGAAACTGATCAGACAACCTGAATCAAGTTTATGGAGACAAAACACAATGGTGACAACATAAATATGAAATCATTGTCAATCTTAATTCCTATAAAATTTTCAGAAAAAATGTTGGTTTTAGCTTTTAAAAAAGTAATTCATGAAGAATTGTAGGCAACATAGGCCAAACAAACACAGATTCTAGAACTTGAATTTAATTGATAAATGTTTGATAATAAAATTTAATATAACTAGTAAAAAGTAGTAGAAATATGAGCAAACTTTAAGATATATTTAGTTGGGCTAACAAAGTTTAGATAGTACAAGTGCTGCCCAGTGAAAACAACAAACTTGTCCTCTTTGTAGGCAAGCAGATGAAACACTGGATCATCTCTATTTTGCCTGTCCGATCAGCAAGTTGTTATGGGACAAGATGCAACATTGGTTGTGTATATTAAAAAAAAAAAAAAGCACAATTTCCAGTGTTTCTCATGTATATATCAAAATGATGAATTAAATTGAAAAAGAAACTCCACAAACAATGCTTACCTGCTTGTTGTACCGGCATCAAATCCTGTTGAATAGGAAATGAACACTCTCTCCAAGTAAAAGTACAACAGTTCTCTTGGTCTATGGTCTATAACAGAGACCCCGATAACTCCTAATTCGATTATAAGTTCTAGTGGAGCATTCTCATTGTGAGGCTCTTTAGGCAGAGAGGACATACCCATTCTGCCAATAGGTACAGGAACAATCCTATCATGTGTACCTGATGTTAACATTCTTATGTAGTCAATTAACCGCAGAATTTTCATATCACCCACTTCAGTGGCAATAATCTGTACGCCCAGTGCTTGCAAATCTTTGGAAACCTCTATTTGCCTATCCAAACAAACATCTTGAACACAAGTTTCATTTTCCCTAATGACGCGGACATCAATGGATTTAGGTCCAAGTGGATCATCCCATGAAAACTTTGTAGTTGAAAGAGGTTCCAAATGGATCCAGCTACTTTCATCTAGGCCAGATTGGCGTATTTCAATTCCTGTACTCCACATCCTATTCTCTATCCTGTAAAACAAGAAACTTCTTTTAGAGATATTCAATGGGACAAAAAAAAATGATCTATGTTACTATAACACCAAAAAATACACTAAAATCCTCTAGAAGTATCAGTTGTTGATTCTAGATGGAAAATGACTAGGAAATTATCTATGTTACTATAACAAAAAATATACTCAAAAGTCACCTATAAGTATCAGTTGTTGATTCTAGACGGAAAATAACTAAGAATCGTGAGCCTTCCTCATAACCACGAATTTCAGCTCTTATAAATCTCCTACCACCTTGATGCTTCCTCAAAACAACAACAATCGTGTCTTCCTTGATGATTTCTATAGGTAAGGACCAGTGTGTGTCTTGAAGTTGGACCTAAATAAAATATTAGAAAAATTGATCATAAAGTGTGGTAAATAGGAAGCAAAAAAGTTACACTTCTGAATTAAATGAAGGTACCAAACTTGGCACCATACCAAAACAAACTAGGTTACCAGACCATAGATGTATTAGTGAAAACAACCAATGAAATAAGGATTGAAGCCCATGAAGCTTTATATAAATTCAAGATTTCAAAAAGCACCTATATTAAAATATATTAAATTTAATTATATTACTGAAAAATTCTTAAACACGTGAATAAGAAAGTACACTAACAGAGCTATCCAATCAAAAGTTCCATAAACATATATAATGTAACCATACAACATAAAACACATAACATATAGGAATCTAAGTTTGTCAACAATGTCGATATATATATATATCTGTGCGCGCACGCGAGCGCGCGAGCAGCATACATAAAATTGATTGCATGCAAAACAAGTGTAAACAAGCGTTTAAATTAAATTTCTGTTTCACACAAAAGACTTTCACAATCAAATCAAATTTATCAAAGTACACAGGTGTACTTTCACAAGCCTATTATAGCATGGATACAAACATTGGTGTACTTTTACTATCCAATTATAGCATGCATCAGAACTAGAGGTGCTTATTAAATATCTGTTTGATGCAGCACTAAATCATTTCCTTGAATCACATAGAAATTTGAGACGAAATTGATCAAATAAAAGGGGATCTAACACAGAGAAAAGAAACACAAACAAGAGAAATGTCTCATAGAATTAACAATAATTGTATAAATTAAAGCTTACTAATTACATAGACATGATACTCTTTTATATAGTCAACTTTATCCAAATTAAATAAGAAACACCACGAATTGGGGAAGACGATAATTTCATAATCTCTTACTAAAATAGATAAAATTACCGAATTTAAAATTTAAAGATACCAATTCGCCATTTAAAATAGGACAATTATCAACATCAATTATGAATTTAAAATTCAAATCGATTCTTTTCCAATGTTTGCATCATTCTCCTCCATTAGGAGAGTTATGAGGATCTTTAGTTAGGTCGTACTTTTGAACAAAGAGTAAAAAATAGGAAAATGTGGAAAACAACTACTTCAAACCTATTTAAATTCATTAAATTAATAGGAAAATGGGTAAAAGAAGAGTGAAGCATACTAGAATCTTATCTGATTGTCCTGATTCAGAATAAAGGAAGGACACTCTAGAGTCAAAAGCATGCAGAGTCTTAGGCTCATCTGCAGTATTAAACCTAAGAAGAATATCTTGTCCTATCCTGTTTGTGAATGTCATATATGGACGGATAGAAATAACCTGGAAATATAAACAACAAAAAGTTCATCAGCATATAACTTCAACACATAGAATAGGATTTTAGCCAACAATTAACCTTTGTAGGAACAGATTGGTAAGGGGATGGTTTTGAGCAAACAAGTAACCGCATGCAATTGTCGTCTGTGCTGCATGCATAAAGATTAATCGATCCATCCTGACATTACCAGGTGATCATTAATCAGAGGCTTTGTCAAGTAATAAATAGATAGTAGAGAATAGAAAAAAGTTACCATGTCACCAAGAGGAGAGAGGTCAGCATCTGGTCCAAAGCACTCCTCCTCACCAGGTCCACTAATGGATGCTGATAATCCTAATAGTTTGAAGTTCAAAAAAGAAGCTATTGTATATCCACCAAATAATTCCTCATCAGTAATATGCCAAAGTGTTCTCTTTGTTTTTTTATGAGAATGAAATGAAACAGGAAAATGTGCTCCTTCTCTTTTCCCAGGAAGGGCCATAACCTTCAAGGTAAGTGGTGGACATCTTGCAATTGAAATCCAATATGGAGTGTAAACTTTGATAACCCTAGCTATCAAACTTTCCTTCTCATAATTTTGCTCAAGAATCACTTGAACAATCCTACAAAAAGCGATAAGTTGGTTTGAAATTTGAAACCTGAACAATGCAAAACATTAATTCACAGTGAAATCTAAAGAATCCAATATAATTTTTTTAACAGCAGACCTTTCAGAAAAAGAGCTTCTCAAGTTTATCAATTTCGAGGGTGTTTTGCTTTGATGTGATAAAAGCAGAGGCTCCTTTAAAATAAAAGAAGTGAATTAAGGAAGTAAATTGCAAGATCATTGAAAATTTTAAAGTTTCAATCAGAAGTTAACTTACATGTAGGGGTTGCCACCCCCCTTCCGGAAGTACTGATATGTACAATGGATTTCTCATGTCTGCACTGTGAATTTTTACAGTTTCACCTGGCCCAAGTTCACCTTGGGAACAAGTTATTTGTCCACCACTCAATTTATTCAAAGAGATATTGTATTTAGAAGAAAGAGGGAGGTAGTTGAATATTGCTAATGGAGAGTCAATATTAATATTCCAATCATTTACAGGAACTGATTTGATATCTTTGCAGAGCTCTTTTGCTCGTATGCTAACACAAAACCACAAACCTTCGCATTGATCTGAAGAAGTTCCTTCTCTTTGGGAGCAAAACAAGAGCATATCAGACTCATTAAGAGATGATACACATATTTCATTTAAATCTTCATTGCCTCCACAGATTTCAGTGAGATAATGGCTCTGTGTCACAACACCCCAACAATATTCTTTCTTATCTTCAGTGTTTTTAGGCTTCAACTGCAACATATAGGATTGCACAGGGTTTGACAAGACTAATAATGGAAGAGGAATAGTATCTCCAGGTTTCAATAATCCAACTGATATTTGCTTGTCTCCCTTGAATGGAGGCACATATTTCCTATGCCGAATCCACTTCCTTTGCCTTGCACAATCAACGGAATATAATTGTTTTTTAACTTCTGTCGACTCAGGCCAGTTCAGCTGTTCAGTATCTGCAGCATAAACCCATCCATCCTTTGCAAGTACAGATCTTGTATCAACATGCCAATCATCAGCCCATTCCCAATCATCTGGCAGTTCAACAATAGATGCTACCTGAGAAAAGAATACATATAAATATACTAAGAAACTCAAATAGGACTAATTTAAAATGTATATATCAAGACAATGTTTTATAAACACAAGGGAATCCAGAGTGGAACCACTCTTTTCTGTAGTATCATAACATAGCAAATCAACTGCTAGTAATTCACTGATAAACTAGTGAAGTTGTTAACATTCTTAAAGACGAGTATCATACACATGCGATATCTTCAACATTGCTTGAACTCTCAAGTCTCAACAATTGCATTAATCAATAAACGAACGCTAGTAGGCACTATTCTCATGAAAGGCAGTGTAATCATACTAACAAAAGGAAAATACTAACAAAAACATTTTAGACCTTAAAGATAAAAGTAATCTTCTAGCTCTCTTTACCTTATTTCTATCATCTGAAGATAAATCAGACTGGTTTGCAAATGGTGTACTTGAGTAACGACTTATCCAACCATCTGAAGGATGGAACTTTTGTGTTTCAAATAACTCCTCAGATTCATATTTATCATCATCAGGTCTTCTATCCAGGCCTTCACTTTTTTCATCCATTGAAGTATGATTATCAGAAGAAGATTTGGAGATCAAACACAGATCAATAAAGATGTCTGTGTTGTTAGTAACAGATACCAAAGATCGAATGTCAACATATCTGTTGCCATTTATTACAGATACTTCACTTGCAACAACATCGTTCCGAAACCTCCAACATGCTGTAGGAGTAGCATAGTTTAACCTCATAGATGTCCAGGGTCCTTCCCTGGATGGACTGATTTGAATAAACCCAGCTCTATTTGTAACAGTAGATTCAGAGTTGTCATTTTTAGATTCAGGTTTCGCAGGAAGTAGTATAGCACATCTGATTCTTCCATATAAATTACTCTGGTCTTCACTTTGACAATTCTATGATCAAGAATGATATATAAAATAATTTAGAGGCATGCAATGATAATTATTTTCACTAACTTCCATGGGTTGTTGCCTAAAGGTACAACATGCAGAAAGGACGCCAATTCAAACTAAGATGAGAAAAAACACAAAAATAAAAAATAAAATAAATAATTACCAATGAAATGGCTGGTGAGAGTTCCTTCCAAGAAAAACAATTATTATAATCATTTGAATTTGATCCAAACGGAAGTTCATATGCTATTTGATTCAAAAGGGCAGAAAAAATTCCTATTGTCTCTCCTGTCAAAGTCACAGTTGAGATATTTGATGACAAATCTGGTTAAATTTTCAAAAATGATGTAAATAACATCGATGTATTAAACAAAAGAAGTACCTCTCCCCAAGTCAACTACAATAAGCTCCAACATATAATAGTCCTGTTTAGTTATGACACAAATTTAAGTATCATTAGAAAATTGGGAATGCAAATTGTAGTAAGCGATCAAGAGAATGCATAACTAGAAATCCTTGTTAGTGTTTCATTCAAAGTAATATGTAGATGATCAAAATGATAGAGTATGTAGCAGAAGTTTAGTGTTTTATGTTTACCAATCAAGGGAAGTAGAAAAGGAATGATGAACAGAAAATCTTTAAGAATAAAGATTAGGGGTGTATGTCTGAAAGGAGAAAACAAGTCAAGTTACCTACATGCAAAAAAAAGCACACAATATTTTGATGACTAAATTTTCCTTGATATAAAAGCATAGGACATTATGCTGCCAACGAGCACATATCTTCTTTCAAGTTAATTATTGAACTCCAATACTTCATTCTTTCCTTCCCATTTTGATTAGTATAGTTTGCACAGTAATCTACTTGGGAAGTTTCAAATTTTGGCTTGCCATTTAGATTCAAGTATTGTTGTCAACACAAATTTCCTCCTATGATTTGTTTTGATTTGTCAGCAAGATGCAAGTGAACTTTTGGCAATTTCATTGTTTTTTATTTTAGCTGTGGCATGCCAACTAGAATGACCTTTTTTCCAACTTCCATGCTCTCGTGATAAGGAATAAATTGATGCTGAAATGATTCTACATGTTTAGAATGCTTTAGACAGGCTTAGGTATGTAGCATGCATACACTCTTTTCCTCAGATCATTCAAAGTACTCTGATTCCTTACAAAGTGTTTCCTTTTAGTTTGGTTTAGTTCCAAGTTCCTCAGTTTAAGAAAAGTAGAATATTACAAAAATTGAGGAAAATTTCCTTTGCCAAACATTTTAGACACAGTTTCACATTGCTACATGTTTGATCTAATGACACAAAAAAGAAGATTTGGTATGACTAAATTACATGCATACAACTATTAGAAAAGAAATTTGTATACGATAATCCTGCAATGACAACCTGCAAACAAAGCAAGCCAAATTGGTGATCAAGGAACTAGAATGTATGCCACAAAAAGACCAACATACCATAGAGTCAATTTTAAAGGAAAACATTTCATGCCAATTCACAGTGGTAGTGCCTGAAGAAGAGGTCTCAGTCATGACACCAGAAGTACGGGCACTTTGTTGTTGCAGTGGTGATGTAATAGTATGATCTATGAATAGACGAAGTGCTACCATGTACTCTCCATTGCTTACTCCTTTTGTTGATCTTAACTGCACGTCAGCAAACAAAATTTAACATTTGGAAGATGATCTCTTTCAGTATTTTAAACAAACACCCATTTGGGTGCTATTTCACTTTACACTATAAAAGAAAGTCATAAATCTAATCTAGATCTTGAAATGACATAATTGGGTTTAAATTACCAAATCATCAGTCCATGGTTTGAAATATCATGCTTTTCTAGGTGGCATGCCTAAAATTTACCATTCTAATAAATTACCAAAACCAAATAGGGTGAGTAACCTAACCCTAAGGAGTATGTTATTATGTTGGTGCTCATGCCTTAGGACACTATTTGAGTAATTGTTAGTTGGGATAATTGCTATATTCTTGAAGCACTAAAGCATCTAAGTTCATCTTAACATACTTCAATAGGTACCCAATCACAATCAGGATACTTGGTATCAAAATTTTAGAAAAAAAATGTACAAAATCACGTTGAGGGTTGCCATGGTGTGGCACAATAAAAGTTTGATTTAGTGTTATTTTCTTATGTAAGAAAGAGAATAAAACCAGTAAACTCATCTAAAATTCTCTGTCATGTTTTGACACATGCCGAAGTGGGTCGAGTATCAGCATGAAATATATAATATTAAAATCATACCAGTGCCAACTGTAGTAGCAGGGAAGTAACAACACTGAGTGAGGCCTTTTCCTCTAATAAAATCTAAGGACTTGTTGATGGTATGAGATCATTAAAGCACGCCAAAAGTAGTTCCATGAATCCCTATTCATCGAAGTTACTGAAGGAGGAATTGATGCAGGTAGAAGAGAATGTGTAACAATAGGAATCAATACAATAAGAAGAGGAAGCACTGCTCACTGCCTTATTCTAGACATTAAGAAAAGGACACTTTTTGAGAAGATGACTCATTGCAGCTTCCTACATGGAAGTGCAGCAGAATCAAGTAGCAAGACCTGTTTACTAGAGAAGGTATATCAACAGTTGGAAATAGGGCACAAAAACCAGGAGTTGCTCAATGCTAGGATCTAAGATGATGAATGAGTATTATAAATCTTGAGTTTTCCCGACTCACTAAGGAAATAGACATCAATGAAGTACGTTGTGATGACCTGGTTATCCACCTCCTGACCAAGAGCGCAGTTTATATGTAGGTTATAAACACAACGGGCAGACAGTTAGGAAGGGCAAAACAAACAAAAAAAAGTCACATAAGGATCTCAAAGAGTCTTCCACTGAAGCTCTTTGATTGTACTAGAGAAGAGATCCTCAGATGGTTGGATATTTCTTGTGGCAGAGAGCACAGTGCAACATGAGCTTCTGATGGGTTTCTATTCAGATGGAAGTTATTATTGTTATGCTATAACGATGTTTTACACTTTTATGGACGAAGACCTAGCTGCTGAGGTTTTCTTTCATTCAGAATAAATCTTATCCTTAATCCTTTTAGGCATAAGTGGTGATGAAACAAAATTTGACCTAGAGTTTATTGCTCCATGTTACTTAATGTTGGTACATAAGGCAAACTTCCCTGTTGTGAGAATTAATTTATAGTAAGGATCATAACTAATTTGTGTTCTCATTCATATCTTGCATACTGAGTCATTAGAGGAGCATAGAGACGTTTTGGGTGATTAAGATGAAGTGGGTTTCTGATGTATATTTTTCTTCATTCAAGGTGGATTTTTCTCGCTTGTTTCATAATATTGACCTTGTGCATGATTAAGTTTGTGAAAGTAGACATACTTATGAAGTTGTTAGAAATGGATTTCTTTAACTAACCAAACAAACTTACTGAGGCTCAATAACTAGGCCTTTGATGTCAACTTTTACACATAGACATGTTTATCAATAAAATAAGAAACTTTCTAAATGAATAAATAAGTTTGTATTATAAAACTCAATAACTAACCAAACAAACTTAAAATGTAAAAGTTTCAAACAATATAATAAGCTCAAATTGAGAACTCGATTACATATAAACGAACCAAGCTCAAGTCAAACTTGAACCAAGCTCAAGTCAAACTTGAACCAAACTCAAGTTCATAAAAATGAAATCACGCCAAGCTTGAACATTCATTTCAACGACTTAATTCATTTTAGGCTAGGCTTAGCTAGTTACCTTATTAAACAAGCTTGAAAACCACAAAGTTTGGTTCAGCTTCGATCGTTTACTACCACCCTAATTGTATTCAAAATTTAAAAAATCAAAATTAAAGGTTCGAGAATAAAATTCTTTTAAGATTATTCACTAGATTAAGGGTTCGATGGGTACAATTCAAACATGATTGAAGACCGAATAGTCCTCGATTTAGGATTCACATATTCCAATTCATGACTGGAGCTCAAGACCCATAAGATTCAGTAGCAAATTTTAAGATTTAAAAATAAAATTCAAATGCGTGATTGGAGGTCAAGATAAAAAAAATAAATTTCAAGATTTAATAAGAATATTTGAATTCGAGCTTGAAGTTCAAAATTAAAGATACAAGAAAAAGATTTAAGATTCAACTACGATATTCAATTCTTTAGAGTCTAAACACTGATATTGAGGATCAAACTCAAGCTTAAGTAATGAAATTTGAAATTCAAGGATAAAGACGAAAGTTGCAAGACTCACCAGTTGGGATTGTATTCGAGAATCAAAAAATCAATATTAAATATTTGAGAATAAGATTCTTTAAGATTCCGTACGAGATTCGGGATTCGATGGGTAGGATTCAAACGTGAAATTGAAGATTCCTCGATTTAGGATTCAACTAGTAAATTTCAATTCATGATAGGAGTTCGAGACCCAAGAGATTCAGTAGTAAGTTTCGACATTCAAAACCAAGATACAAATATATGAATGGAGGTTGAGATCGAGAAATAAGTTTCGCAATTCAACAGAAATATTTTAATTCGACCGCAAAGTTCAAAATTAAAGAAGCAAGAAAAAGATTTCAAGATTCAATGAACAAATATAAATTTTAAATTTTAGATCAAAGATCGAGATTCAAGAGGACTCCATAGAGAGATTTCAATTTAAATCGAAAATCAAGATTCGAGAACACGATTCAACATTCATTAACAACCATCGAGTTTGAGCCTATGACTCTACCTTTGAAATTCATGGATTAGGAGTCTAGAACAACATTCGAGGCTCGAATTCGAGATCAAAGACCTAAATTAAAGACATTAGAAATCAAAATTTGGAATGATACTCAATTTTTCTAAGACTAGACACTGAAATTGAGGTTTAAACTCATGCTTGAGTATCGAAATTTGAGATTATAAAACGAAGCTAAAGACAAGCTTCAAGACTCATCAATTAGGATTGGATTTAGAGTTGTAAATGAACCAAACGTTTGTGAAAAAGTTTGGTGTTCGACTTGGTAAGTGCTTGTTTAGATTTGTTCAATACACACAAGATCAATTAAATGAATAAGCTTAACAACTTATTAAACTAAATGAACAAGCTTGAACATATATATATTCAACTCGTTAATATTCATGAACAATGATTTCAGAAACCATGTTCAACAATAAAACTCTTATTCACATGCTAAATAAATAAAGAAACTTTTAAAATAAATAAATTTATATTATCAAGCTCAATAACCAACCAAATAAGCTTAAAATGTAAAAATTTCAAGCAATCAAACAAATTTGAATTGAGAGCTCAACAATATATAAACGAACCAAGTTCAAACCAAGCTTGAATCAAGATCAAGCTCATAAAAAAGAAACCAAGTCAAGCTTGAAACAGTCATTTCAACAGCTTGGTTCATTTTAGGCTCTACTTGGTTTGACTTAGTTACCTTATTAAACAAGTTTCAACACCACAAAGCTTGGTTTGACTTGGCTCGTCTTGGATCATTTACATCCCTACTTTTGTTCTTATAGATTTAAATTTCACCTATCCTCCCCAAGCAAATACGACCAATATTAGATTTTCTTTTATCCATCCCAACCACTTATAGCAATTTTGACAACATATGATCAAAATGTTGGCAAATTCGGACTATTCAGGGGATGAATCTTCTTCGCTTCCTGTCCTTGCCATAAACCACCAATAAGATTGTGGAGCAGCAGACAATGTCTCTGAAAAAACTCATGAATTAATAGCAATCGCCAATGCCCAAGAGGCAGGCACAGCATTAAGCAAGTTACAACCAAAACCTGCAGCTATGGAAGCTAGGACACTGCAATTAAATATTAGAAATATTATCAAAAATCTCACCTCGGCATCTGCAATAATTACTGTCAGCATTGACCTAGGTACGAGGCTCAGCTTTTCTTTCAGATGAGGATACATCATATTTTTTAGTGCTGGAACTTTTACAGGTTTATTGCCTCCTGGAGGAATTTTGATGATGCTTGATGTCCCAGACCCTTCAGTACCTCTTATATATATGTCTTGACCAAGCTTGTTTTGTGGTATGATATAATAGCCACTCTTATGATGAATATCAAGGATAGAACTCTCACCAGATGTAGGAAGAACTGATTCCTTAATTAAACAGATGAGTGATGAAAAGTTAACAAACAAATCAAAATAATGTCATTCTATATAGAAAGTGAAAAAATGAATGGGTTGTGAGAGTCCACTCACTATTTTTCTACAGGATTCATCAATATGATTTAGACTATTCCAACTAGAATAAGCTTGAATCAGCATGTTTGCATTAGAAACAGAGAAGTTCAGGTTAAGATCCTGAGTAGAAGTCATACGAAGTTGTGTGGAAGCACCTGGTGCATTCATATCGTACTGATACCTGTACATCATAGATTTAAAATAAATAATCAGGACAAATTTAGTGATCTGCATTAACAGTGGTGAACCCAGAAAGTAGCATGGAGTCAAATTCGTTTACCATATGCAAAGACCAGATGGCCTCTATACTCTATAAAGCTAACAACATGAAGGTTCACAATGAATTGAAGTCATCTTGAGAAGATTAAGAACCCCCTTAATGAAAAGGAAACAAGTTTCATACCTTACAAACCCATCCATGGGTTCAATAACTGGCTCCCATAAATCATATTTGTCATTGTAGGATTTTGCAGCCAAGAAAAAACTCACAGTAGAATTTATGTAATCTGGTCTTCCATGTAGACTAAATGCAGTTTTATCCAAACACACGTTAAACAGTGGAACCATCTGCATGAAGCCAATATGCAGTTATATAAACTTAATTCTCAATGGCATCCTCAATTTTCCAGAAAGAAAACATTGATTTAAAGATGATAAAGCAAAGAATGAACATGTGCATGAGAAACATATCGACACCGATGATTTATCTCCATGTACCAATAGAGTATATGGATATTCTCTCAAAGTCAACAACAGTATGATGGTAAGTTTATATTCTTTAACAGCAGTACACATCAGTCTTTATACAAATTTCAGCAAACTCAGAGAATAAGGAAACATATCAGAACAAGAAATGAAAATTAAAGTTTTTTATCCCAAAAATAGGTTTATTGTCTCCCTCTCCTCTTCTTCCTCATCATCAAGTTGTATTTGCCCCAACTATTTGGGATAACATAACAACACTGATCTTTCCCTCCATTGGGTGATATACATGGCTATATCAGCTAGCTTTCCCTCTCTTGTCAAAGTTAAACAATGATGGAATCCCGTAGGAGGAGCTGTGTATGGTTGCAGGGTCAATTTACACCCTAAAGATTTGCTAAAAGTAACATAATATATATTACAAATAAAATTAGCATTCAGTTCATCAGATTTGTTTGCTTGAGAAAATCCAACTGTGTTTACTTGAGAATGCGCAATAATACAGAACTAGCACTTTTAGTTCAATAAAACAATTTTTTATATTTAATATGCATGCAATTCAATTTCTAAACTAATTTGTATTGCAATGCAAATGGAGAAAATTCTGTCGTCTCTGATTGATAAGTTATATTAGAATAATAAAATCAAATCTCTTTAATGAATTCATATTATTCCAATATTATGTAATTTCTTGAATATCTTCTTTTTTTTTTTTTGCAACCCCCCATTATCTTGCTAAAACATTTTCCTGCTTTGGTAGGTGTAAATGAAATGATAGTGTCAGTTAAGATAACCCTTAATGGTGCATTTTGTTCATGAAATAGAACATAGTTATTCCTAAGAAATAGAATAGACAAGGAATAGATGAGAAATAAGTATTCCTTAGTGTGGTTGAATGTTATAAGGAATAGAGTAAAAAGATATTTTTCACAATGAAAACAATAGCCTACACAAATTTGTCTATCTTTTATGCATTATCTACCCAATTAGTTCGTTTGGCCTAACCAACTTGTCCAACTAACCCAACTTGACTGAATCACTTAGTCCATCCATCCACCCAACTCGATTGGCCCATCCCCTATTATCTACCAGATCCTTGCCTAACCAATTGGTCCAACTGTCATAATCATCGATACCACCTAGACTCGTAAAACTGGTCGATGGGTCAGACTATTCAAATGGCCAACCTAATCAATCAATCCAACCATTCAAACTGTCCACCCTGCTAAACCAACTTGGTCGCCCGTATAAGTTGCTCGTTGCTCTTATAATGACTTGCTCGCCCATAGTGTTGAGTTGTCTAGACTGGCATGCCCGACCCATTGGATTGATCGTTTAGGTGTCTGATTGGGACTATCAAATATGTTATATTAATGAAGGAACAGAATAAGAAATGCCTATCCCAACAAATTTGGAAAAACTATTCTATGATAGCTCATAGTTATTTTTGCATCCAAACATAGAAATAACTATTTCAAGAAAATTCCTAGGAAATAGGATAGGATATTCATATGGACCAAGTAAGCTTATTACATGATTTCTCAACAATTTCATTTTTCTAAAACCAACATCCTAATCAATCTTAACCTTTTAAAAGATGAGAATGTTGCAAAAAAAAGTTGAAAATATTTGCCATCATATCTTACAAAATCATGAAATTATATTTTTTATAGCTATTTTCTTTTATGCGAAATTCTCACCAGTCCCCCATAGTCATCATATACTGCTGCAGAGACAGATTTAATTTCCGCACCAATGACAGTGTTATCTGATTCAGTAGATAAAGATGATCCTGCAAATTTTAATGCAAATCTTCTAGGAGGCTTTTTAAATCCATTTCTGACAAGGAATGTTCCCAGATCATTGTCCACGTGCCACAAGCTAAATTGTTCTGATACCCTTGTTTCCGATGTATTCCATATACTTTCATCATCAAACTGGTCTCCTGTCACCATATCACTGCGAATGCATCTTAATAAGCTGATGTCATCACCCCTAGGATATCCCTTAGATGCAACACATCCTAAGGCAACAAATCCTGGAGGAGCTTGTGGCAACCAAAAAGAGATGCTCTCAGCACCTTTTTGTTTCTTGATATAACCAACAAGTTGAAAATCTTTAGGAATTTTAAGAAAAGATTCATCTCCAGGATCACGAAGAACAATGCCTGAATTAGGTGGTTCATACCTGCTTCATAATATGAATGGTAAGAAAAGGTACAAGAGAATATCAAAGTAGAAGGATAAACAAGGATATGTACCCTTGAATGGCAATATCACCAAGGAAAACCATTTCAGGTGAAAACACTGGCCGCCATATTGATAGTTTTTTCTGGGAGGATGCACCACGATTCCACCAGATTAATTTAAAATTAGCTACAGATTCAAACAAGCGACTAGAAGTATTCACTCCAGCTCTTTCAAAATGAGAACCACCGGCATTAATTTCATCCCTTGTATTGTATTTGACATTGGAACTTGTATCTTTGGTAGAGAAATTGAAATTGCCAAAGTGCACATGACACAACTCATAAGCTTTACCAATCAAATTCTTATTGTTAGGATTTGCAGGCAGAAAAGAACCAAAAGAATTATCGACTCGCCAAAATGCAAAATCTGCATGCTTCCTACAAATTTATTGTAAAAAAATGAAGGTAGCATATGAATTTTAAATGTCTAAAAGTTATATGAAGGAGAAAGGTAAGATTTTGAGAAAAAAGAAGCATACGAATTGCTTAAATTGAGTGCAACACAATCCTTGAATGAGGATGGAGAAACCAAGGAAGCCAAAATACACAAACCAGAGGAAAGTGGTGGTTGAGAACTTCCAGAAGAAACTACACAACCCACTGCAACATAGCCTGTAGGTGCTATAGGAAACCAAATGGACACACCTCCATTTACTACACAATTGTCATTACTGGATACATTACTTCCATGGTCATATTTGCCTTTATCAGGACTAGGATAGCCACTTCTCCATATTAAATTATAGGAAAGAGGTCTCTTGACTCTCAAAAAACTGGTATTCAAAGCAAGAACTCCCTTTGAAGGTGGCTGATTCCTAAATACAAAAATTTGCATTAGATTCAGGATTCAACCTTAAATAGAAATATAGAATAGAGTACAAACTGAGGAGTCAGACAATCTCCAAGGACAGCGTATCCTGATGGTGCCTGTGGTCTCCAAAATGCATATGAATGATTGTAACCTAATAGAAAAAGAGAGGCTATGTGAACAGTTGAAATTCAATAACAAAAGTAAAGTTGCTAGACGGCACATTCAGAACAAAAAATAATATACTGGCATACCCTTTATAGTAGCAATCTTGTCAAACTGAGAACATACAACTGAAACTTTCTTAGTAGACTTCCTTAGAAATGCTAAAATATCTTCCTCAATAGCTATGAAAAGTTTTAGGATGCTGAATGAGAAATTAATAACTACATCAGATACAGCCAAATGTATATTTGTTTTCCCAGAAGTATTTGATAATTTTAAGAAGATATCAAATGGCTCCAACACTGTGATTCCATTACTCTCCAGCTTTATACCAAGAATGTTTCCACTCGTTTCTAAGCTATCACCCTTGATTACAAGCCTGCAATTAGTGAACAGTGTTCATGTATTTTGAATATTTTTCAGAATAGCAATTGAGAAACTTAATCAAACTGAAACCGATAAAATATTTCAGCAAGTGTCAACTTAGAGAAGTACAATAACTAAACAACTTGGAATAAATTCCAACTACAACAAAACTATGTAAATCTTTCTTTAAAAAAAAGACAACCAAACATATTAATAGTATGCATAAGGTACAAAATGACAGACTACAATTAACATCATTCAGTTCAAAGGTTGTGTATGTAAATACATCAATAAATATTGACAAAACAAATATGGTAATCAAAATCCAATTTTTCTAGTTTTATCTGAAACAAATTTGGCCATATCTACTCAAAAGATACCATTAGAGAAAACAAGAGTCAAAGATGCAATTGTACCAAAGAGGTGTTTAATCACATCTCAACCACTTGCTGACAATTCTTGAAAAACATGACACAGCGAAGGCTACTCAAGCGTTTACTGCACATACGAGATCTCATCCTTGAGACTGCTTGGTCACCGGGCAGAGTGATTTTCACAAGATGAAAAATTTGGTCGGGCTTATGATTTCTTCCAAAGTCCTAGTCCTGAGACAGTGTGGAAGTCTTGCGTTCAACCAAGTCATGCAGTCACTTTCTTGATGCTGGCACAGCGAAGGCTCCCTACCATAGATCGACAGGAGTATAAGGAAGATCGACAGTGCACGTTTTGCAGACAGGTGCCGGAGAGTGCCCCCCGATTATAGACCTATGGCGGAGGATTCGAGGTTGGCTGATGTCCACCTATAGGAGGATAATCTGTCTTTGGATGGTACTACAGAGGAAGCAGGATCACAGGATGGTGACAAAGGCTGTCAGTTAGCTTTAGCATCGTTGATACATTTTGTGTGGAGGGCTTGAAATTGTAGTTTTTTTTTTTGTGGGTCAGTTATATATAGAAAGGATATGTAGGAGCATATAGTATATAGGTCTTTAGGTATCTATTTAGATTAGACACTACATCAAACATGAATAGACCCTAAAACCTCATTTTGTATATTTTGGATACATGATATATCACTTTTACTTATCAAAAAAATAAAAATGAAATGCATGACACAAGAATTACAAACCTGATTTTTTAGAAGAATCGCTCTTGTTATTTTTGGTTAATAAAAGAGGTTAGGATCTTATGTAATGGATTAATATTTTCTTCTTTGTATGTTATGTGAGCTTGAGTTTGTTCCTCGTGCAATTTTTTAAGCTGCATAACATAGTCTTGGATCAAAATTCCTGATTTAATTCTTCTTTATCCACTCACACACAACAATTAAATAAGCAATTTATAAGTTAGAATACTCCCTTTAGTCAAATCTCATAGCGCATTAAATCTTCCATGGATTAAAATTTTAAATCGTCGAAGTTTCAATTTACAACCACAACATACAATTTCGGTAGTGTATCGTGTCATACCAATACGATTTTGATATTTTTTAAATACAAATATATTAATAAAAAAATTATTTTTTACTAATATTTGATTGTTATAATATTGATTGTTATAGTATTGAGTTATATTTGAGACGTTAAAATTTGATATTGATATTTATCCAGTAGAAAAGGATAGGATCAAATAGGTGTAAATTGAATTGAATTTAATTTAGATTTATTTTAATCAATTTAAAATTAAATCAAATTTATAAATATAATAATTTGATTAATAGTTGTTTGTTTTATTATGTTAGAAATTATATTTTATTTTTATTTTTATTTTTCCTAAAAAAGTTTATTTTCTCTGTGGACAAATCGAGGGCAAAAAAATTTACCATCCTTTCTCTATTTATCTCTTAGATAGAAAGAGGAGGAAAATTATGTCACTTTAAAGAAGGAAAAAATGTGAAGGAAAAAGAATTAAACGAATCAAGGAGGAAAAATAAGAGGGAAAAAATTAAGAGAGAGAAAGGAATTTGAATTATATATCTTTAAAAAAATAAAAAATAAAAATAAAAATAAAAATAAAAATTACATTAAATTTTAAAAAAATTGAGAAAGCAACAACATCACTACATCCTCCACATCGTTGCAAAACCATGCTAGTGTCGATCGACAGATGGTATGGAAAATTTCTCCCGTACCGACTGACATGGTAATCTATACCATAAAATCTTCCTCAAAGTTGACTTTCTTAACCACTTGATCTTCTGTGAAAGTTATAGGGCCTTCTTTCATCGCATATCAAACCACCCACAAGCTGGTGCAACCACTCAAGTAATGTTGTCTAAAGATCCTCCCATCACCATTATCTCCGGGAGCTCAGTGCAAGAACTCATTACCAAAAGCCTCCACTTCCCAATGGAACATCCCCATTGACAACCAAGGCATCATGCTAGCATTGCTAGACATCCCTCTTGCAGCTGCTAAAGAAGCTTTATAACTACTCACACAACCATAATGTCTCGTACATCATAAGAACATCACACCACCTATGCATCATCCATACACCACCGTCGTGGCTCCTCATGCAATGATCAAACCTCAGCCACTATCTTGTCTATTGGCAAAATAGACACTCAATGGCATAGCCACCGATCAATTGACAATAGGAATATTCATCCATGATACTTCCTTCGCAACTAATCTTTACTATAGTTCTTTGTATTTGAAAAGGATGAACTATTGTAACTATAGTACGAGGGAACATTTTTGCTACAATAAGAATATTCTTTTCGTGTTTATGGAAAGCACACTTGACTGAGACACCATATGGCAATTTCAACAACAGAAGAATACACTTGCATCCCTCATGCATTTAGGTAGTTTTCACACAAAACCATAGCTCTCTCCTTTTAAAATATTATTTATCCTATACTTGCTTTTGGTATTTCTTCGTTTAATTCATCCTATAAAAAGGTAACCTAATGATGATCCCATATTTTTCCTCTCAGTTTACTAGTATAGTATATTTTTATAAATTACATTATCATTATAGAACAAAAACTAGCCCTACATTAGGAGAAATACAAACTAGTGTTTGCCTGATTAAAGTTTAAAAATTTTGAACCATGATGGAGTTTCGATCTCTAAAATTTTGGACTTGTATCGTGTCGATATAGTTTCAGCACTTATTTAATAATAACAATTATCTATATTAGATAAACTTGCCGATGCCAATCCCAAGCTTGGATGAAAAAGAATGAAGGTTGTGCATTAGATTGCTAGTCAGAAATGGCTTTCATGCAAATGTTCGAACATGTTATAGAATCTGATTGTAACGTACATCTACATCTCTATGAGAACTTGAGTGTAGTATTAAATATGTAAGAGTTCTCCACATAAATTGGATAAAAAAAAGGCAATCCGGTGCACGAAGCTCCCACCATGTCCACATAAATATTTTAAGAAAACTAATTGTCTAAGATTTGAAATATGAAACTAAGAAGCGCTCACTAGTAAAGCAATGGAGGTAGTAAATACGATGATTAGAAGAAGAATTAATATTTTATATGTACAAGAGATAAAATATGTAGGAAAAAAAGATGGATAATAAAGAATTTAGATTCTAAATTATGAAACATAGGATGGAGTAAAACAGAATAGGTATTGTTGTAGATAGCTCGTTAAACAATAAAGTATTAGGAATAACTATAGGAATATAGCTCTCAAAAAAGTAGTGGCGAAAGAAACTTCTATTAATGTAATTAATATATATGCACCGCGAGTATAATTAGATGAAGATACCAAATCTACATTTCAGGATAACCTAGATGAGGCATTATAAATATTCCGTCAAACAAAATGGAGAAGATCTAAATGAGTATGTAGAGTGAAAATTGTGGAATATAGGCTGCATGGGGATATACGTTTGAAAAAGAAAAGAAAAATATATTAGATTTTATAATAACATTTCACTTTATACTAACTAATATGTTTTCAAGAGAAAAACACACTTAGTTATGTTTAAAAGTGAACATAATAAGTCGCAAATTGACTTTCTTATAGTTAGGAAGAAGAATAAAAAGATTTGTAAAGATTTATAAGATAATTACTGAAGAAAACTTAATTACCCAATATAAGTTAGCAGTGTTGGTATGCACCTCAAGTATAATATTAATAGAAGAAAAATATGCATGACTCCTAAAATTAAGTAGTGGAAGTTCAAAGATGAAAAGTAAAATATATTTAAAGAGAGTAGAATTACAAGTATTAGAGCAATA
>JBBPFQ010000113.1:7966329-7983523 GCA_037974815.1 Kaempferia elegans | reverse complement strand
CGATCAAAACATGTTGAAATTGATTGGCATTTTCTCAATGAGAAGATACAAGATAAGATTGTGTTGATGAACTATGTACCTTCTCATCAACAAGTTGTGGATATTCTCACCAAGACTCTATTCAGATCCACCTTCAGTGAACTTAATCTTAGACTCGGCTTAATGAGTATCTATCGCATAGTTTGAGGGGGAGGGTGGAAAATCAAAATATCCTAATTTGGATGATTCTAATATTCTGTTATAGATGTTAATATCTTGTATTTATAGCTATTCCTTGTAATTAGCTATTTTCTGTTAATTAGTTTCCTATTAATTATGATTAGTTTCCTATTAATTAGGATTTCTATATTTAGCTTTTATTTTAAATAATACCTTATGTGTATATACTACATCTATTCATGAATAATATGTACCTGAGTTTTCCTATAAACCCACAAAAATATCAAATCCAACTGATGAAATTTATGATAAACTATAATAGAAGAAGGATAACAGAGAAAAGACAGTTTTCTTTGAAGTTAATAAAAGAAGATATTGGCACCTGATGCATTGTTTGTATGTTTTTGATCTAGGATTATCCAAAACATAAAGAAATGGACCAGCAAGGCAAAAGTACTTGCGTTTCCACGTAGCTTCTCTATTCCCAACACCCTATCAAGAGGAAGGAAATTAGTCATCAAATAGCTAATTGAAAATTAGATCTATTCTCAATAATTGTGCATGACATCGGCTATACTTCACACAGGATGAATAACATGGTAAGAAATTTGTTGTCAGCAACTTACCTAATACCAGTATGGAAATGAAAGGAAAATAGTCATGTCACTAATATTTGTTGATATTGGCAATGTATATTTCAATGGATAAACAGAGTGAAAATAACAAAAAATAAATAATTTGAATGGATTAATTGGCTACTAAACTTTATGGCCACAAGAGTCCCAACTATCTGGCATCAGTTACATGGATCATTTGTTGTAGCTAACGCAGGTAATATCACTAATCAGATTATATGAAGTGATATTGATTTAATTGTTTGAGACAATTTTGTTCCTTTGCTTACATTTTTCATTGCATCAATCCTTAATTAGTTCATTTTGTTGTGCATCAGACATGTTTATATGACTTGGACATGTCTACAATAGTATTATTTGGCAGGTTCTATGGGAACTAGACTCCTTTGTTGTCAATGTTCTTGGAGCCATCACATTTTACTACAGGTTATCAATTATAAGAACTAAGTGTGAAAACCTGGTAAAGTTCTATCATAGTATGATAATCATGCTAAATTCTACATTGTCCAATAAATCATCAAGGCAAAGATTCTAATGAAACAGAAATTTCCTTGAACAAGTTGACTAGATTCGCCAATAAAGAAGAATATGGCCTTTTTGCTATATAAAAAGTTTACCAAGTCGACGATAGCATGCATAATAAATATGAATTATTAGATGATTTAGATTTAGAGTTTATGTCTCCAATATATCTTACATAATGGGTGTAATCATCAGTATCAAGTCATGTTTGCCCCAACTATTCATGTTTATCCCAACTATTTATGGTCAGCTATTCAAATTTTATCCATCCATTGAATTCTATGAACGGCAATATTGCTAAAAGTTTTTGAAGGGTTTAAGTTAGAAACTCCTTATTTATGCTTTGGTTTGAGAACAGATAAAATAGGATAGAGGGAAAATATTGTCTCATGCCTACCCTCTAGTCCTTCATGATGTGTTAAGACTTCCCTCATTATTCAGTTTCAAGTGTCTAGTTCTCAATGACCTACTTAGATTTCACCCTTACCAAATTTTTGTTGTATTTTCAACCGTCAAATGTGCGATCAACCATAACTCACTTGGATTTTTTCACTTATCAACTCCATGTTAAACTTTCGACCATCAAGTATCTGGTCAACCATAACCTACTTGGTCTTTTCAACTATTAAGTATTCAATCAACCTCAACATATTTAATGTCTCACTCAACCAACTAACATATTGATTAAACACCAAAACTCAACTCGAGTTTGGTTAACCAAGCTTGATCAACCTGGTCAACCTTAACCAAAGGTCGATTGCACCAATAGTATTCAAATTAATTAAATCATTCTTTCTCTCCCCCTATCCTATTACCTGCTAATCTAGTAAATGCAACTTTTCTAAATATAAAATTTATTACTCATCTTTGAACATGTTCACATAATTTCAACCTAATCTTACTATTAGTAATCTAGTGAAGCAACACAGATACACCTAATTCCACAAATATTAGAACTTTCTTTATTTTACATTGTAATAACTTGATGTATCAATTTTACTATTCTTATCTCTATTATTAATTTAAGTAGGATCGATATAATGGTTGTGTCCCACTAGTGGAGGGGACAAATTAGCAATGTCCCTAAACACAAACCAATTCAAACTATTAGTCAAGGGTGCTTGTGTTAAAATATATGAGTACGCAACTAAAATACGAAATGTCAAGAATAAACGTGATATTTATTTAATGTATATTGTATTTAATATAAGTATTTGATTGGTGTAGGACTTAGTGAATATATACATAGAAACAACATGGCATAATCAAGGTTGGTTGATATCTGATGGCTCGAGATCTATGGAAATCAAAAAAGGATAGCTTGGGGAATCAGAGGAAGCTGTCTATAGAGGTGAACTACGTAGGCGAAGAATGAAGAATGGCACATGGAGCAAGCCAAGAATTTAAGTACATTCAAGGGACGAAAAGCCTAACAAAAGACAACCTCATGGTGAAAGAGCTAAGAAGATAAACCCTTGGTGGGTTGAGGATCAAGAGATCTATACTCATCGAAGAGGTAGATCTCGACTTAAACAGACTAACCATTAGGATAGTTCTAGTAGACTAAAGGATGCCTTCAGTAGATTGGTGGTTAAGTCAACCAAGTAGTTGAGTCAGGAGCATCAACCAATAAATAGAATGTTTCTATTTAATGCTAATGAATCAATCAATTGTTGCGTTTGTCCTGTCGACTGATGGCGGCTGAGTCAATCATGTAGTCAATGGTCAGGAAACAATCTATTCTATGTCTGCTGAGTTTTTAGACACACCACCTCTTAAACTGATTTTTCTTTCGCCATGTAGTAGGTAGATATTACTTGAAGTCATTTGGAGGTTCCTTCCTGTCAATCCTACATCACTATTGAGGACGACTTTTCGAATGATTTTCTACTTATGTTGTTGGATATTTCTTTTAGTCTTGGCATTGTACTTGTAGATTTTGCATTGTGGATTGTGGTTATGTGTTTGTTTTGTTTGTGAAGTTAAGTTGAGTCGGCTTGCAAGTCTTGTACTTTTGGTTTATGTTGTCTTTCTTATATTTTTCGTTGTATTTTGTTCCAGTCGAGTGGGTTGTTTTATATACTGCGTGGTTGTGTTATGTCAGCCAAGTGATTGTTATATAAACTGCGTGGTTGTTTGCTTTATATTCCAACCGTGTTGGCTAAAGGTGTGTGGCCCTGTGGGCAATGTATATTGGTTTTATATTGTCACTGTTCCAGGGAGGTGTTGTCCGATTTTTATCAGACAACCTTACCCTCAGGGTATGACAGCTAATGTTTCGATGCATGATGTTTAAATGAGAACAAAGATAAAACATAGGATGGAGAACTCGAATTTTGATAATTTACTGGAACGATACATTTAAACAATTTTATTCGGTATAGTACAACATTTCGAACTATGTACCAAGCTATTTAATAGGGATACAGTTTATCTTTTTCTACAATAAGTTGACAATAAAATATTGATACTTGTCTTAAGGAGTGTTAGAATTGTTTGGTATTCTTGAGGTTATGTAAACATGGGTTTTAATCTCCTTTATCCCACTTCACAACTTCAAGAATTAAATATAAATCAAGTAAATAACCCAAGCAGCAATAAATTAATATTCCATCAGCTAAACTTTCCTATAGAATTTACTAAGTAAAACAAAGAAAACAACAGAGAAAGAACAAAAACCTTCCATGTTAAAAGAGATAGCCATGCTTCAAAATCGGCCTGATTCCATGGTTGAACACCAATTTCAGCGTTGTCCTCCTGAAAGATCTTCACAACTTGCATTAGGCGGTGGTACCGTGCAGGAGAGAAATGGAAACCCAAAGAAGGCAATCGCACAGCAAGTCTTGTTGATGGATACAATGGATTTTCCAAATGGATCTATTTCCAAAAAAAGGATGAAATCTTAAATTCTTTTTAAAAAAACTAAAGCATTATTGGAGGTGAAAAATCAATTAAAGATCGAACCTGCTGGAGTTTTCCAACAATTCCACATTTTTCAATAACTGGTAAGAAACTGTTGTTATTTACTTGAGCAACATCAAGGGAAGTTTCACTCCAATGGTAATCGCCATCAACTAAAAATGCAGATACATCACTAAGGACTAAATTGAACTGCAAGTATAAATCCTTCTCTTCTGAAGAATCACATTCCCAGTAATCCTGCATGTAGAAGATCTATTAGTTACTGACAGGAAAGATACAGTTTTAACATAATTTCCTATTACAAGTTCAAGTCGTAATAACAAGGATCTTCAATGACCTGTGTTGTCACCGTCAAGTTTCCCAAATCAAGGAGAAGTTTAGTTGCATGCAAATCATCTGGGTAGAATTTGGTGGGAATAGTAATCTTTGGAGCAGCTATATCCAGATCAAGCAAAAACCTAAAAGTGTTGGTTGTCAATCCAAATAGCTACGAAGAAAATGTATAATGTTTTCATTCATGTGAGATACTGACAAATATAACTTTCCATGAAAGAATAGGGGAAAAAACAAAGCCTTGATTAAAGTGGCAAATACACACCAAATATTAAATATTTAATCAGAAACACTCACTCAGAGGTAGCAATGCAGATAAAAGTGAAGAAAATTGCTCCAGTCAACATGGTCCATATCTATTCCATGTAATCAAACAAGGTCGAACTAACCAGCTGAAAATTTTTGATAGGCTCAACCAGCCAGGTGTCTAAGATAAGTAGACAGGCAATAAGAGAGCCCAATAAGAATGAAGGTTGGAGCCATCACACCATGGAAAAAGTATGACCTCCCGTGCACAGGAAGACCAACTAGTCTATATTCATAATTGACAAAAAGAATGTGCAGTTATCTAAATCTATAACAAAATTTCTTTTATAATTTTAAATGAACAACAACAAAATAATGAAATTTACTAGTCTATTTAATGAAGTTAAAAAAATTAAATTCAAACCCAAATCGATATCAATTCTAAAGATGTTCCATCATTTATTATAAGAGTTAACTCGTTTCAAGATTTAGGGATAAATTTAGGATTTCCTTTAAGATGTTTTTTAAATTTATACAAGGTTATTTAATTTTACAATTGTTATAAATTTTTATTGTTTAATTTTTTGGGAAATGTTTAGAGTTTTCTTAGATAAGTTAGTTGTTATTTTACTAAGAATACATCTTGTTATCAATTTATAAAAGGGTAGGAATATTGTACACGAATTCATTTTCAATTTATGATATTTTTGAGTATTTTTGGTAGACTAGCGTTACATCAATTTGGTATTAACCTAGTCCTTTACCATTTTTGGTTTCCCGTAATTTTTGTGCTATGTGAATTGGTATCAAAGACAAATTCTTAATTCAGTTTGTTCTTCCTCCTTTTGTGCAATTCCTTCTTTAAGCACAATAGTCTCCTGATCGGCTGATCCTGAGTCCAAGCAATCCCATTGTTCATCTCAAAGTGCTTCTCGTCTATGTTTTTTCACTTGTATAAACATAAAGACACCAAAGATAAATTATTCTCCATAATGATCATAACCAGTAGGGAATATCCCCTCCACCATTTGTCAATCTTGATGGCCCACAGCAAGGCCAGTGCCACCTTTCTCTTTGCGGAACCAAAAGGGGGAACTGCCTATTGCTCCCACTTGGATTGACACTAAATCCTGTCTTTTCTAGAAATTTTCCCTTTCAGTGAGATTGCAACAATCGTCACCTAATACTATGTTTTTTAAGATTGCCCACAACACCACCAATTCATAGCATAACTTTACTCCCCCACAACACCATGTTGCTGCATCAGCACTGGAAGAGCTCAAAATGCTCAACCAACATCATTCTTCTTGCTTCCTCCATTATTAAAATTTTAATGATGTGATTTTTAATTTTGATGTTCATCAAGTTTTAAATAGAAGAAAAACATGTGATTTTGATATTTGATAGTGTTAAAAAATTTTGAAGGAATTAAAAGTATATTATTAATTTTATTCAACAATCTCATACAAAATACCTAGACTTAATCAAATCTCTACAATTAAACAATTAAGGTAAATCATATTCTTATAATTCCATGTTTTTATTTATATAATTTGTAACACACACTCTCAAATTGGAGCATATTGATCATGTCCAACTTATCATAAAGATAATCGACCTGAAACCTCATTTAAAGCTTTTATGAAAATATCACCCAGACTTCACACACCCGGTAGATATCAAACCCTACTAAATCAAAATAACAATCAATTTCAATATGCTTAGTTCACTCATAAAATAAGGTATTGGAAACATATAAAGAGCAGCTAGATTATAACACAATTTGACTAGTATTAAAGTTTTAAGACCTACTTTAGATAGAAATTGATATATCCACATTATTTCAAATACTTTGTAGCTCTATATTTTGATTATGCACTATAACGTGAGATAATATTTTACTTCTTACATTCCATGAAATTAGATTTTCCTCAACAAAGACACAATAACCATATCTTCAATAATCCTTGGATCCTGCCCCGTCAGCATCGGAAAAACACTCAACCTTAGTATACCATGATTGCTATACAACATACCTCATTCAGGTGCTCCTTTCAAATAGCACAAAATTCGTTCTACAGCTACCCAAGGATTAAATGTTGGAGAAGTCATATACTGACTCACAATACTAATTGAATATGCAATAAGTAACTTTCCAATTAATCTTCTATACCTCTCACTATTCTCAAATAATTCACCATCTTTTGTGCGTTGCAGACTAGAAATCATGGAAGTACTACATTATGTAGCTCTTAAATTTTCTATCTCAAACAATAAGACAAGTACATATTTATAAGAAGATTCCTTTCTTAGTTCTTCTACATCTTTTGTATAAACTGACAATGAAAAAAAAGGATTTAAGAGAAGAAAAACATGCAATATCATTCCTAGTATGACAATATCATTTATCTATACACCTAACAAGTTGATGTTCCTTGTAGATTATTGGTAGAATACAGAATAATCACACTTACATTTGTTCATTCCAAACTTCTCAATCGCCTGATTATATTTGCCAAACCAGGGGGAAACTTTGCGTTGCGTAGAGGAGGGACAACACCGCTCAACCTCTGACGCAGAAGAAGATGAAGAGAGAAAGAGATCACGCGGAGCAATGAGACAAAGACGCACAAGAAAGAGAAAACACGAGGAGGAACAAAAAGAAGAAGAGGGAGAAGAGTTACCATGGTTCACCTATGTGCCTACTCCAAAAAGCGGCCAAAGCTTTAGTATAATTCTCTCTACACAAGAGAATCACATTCAATGATTCTTATAGTACAATAGGTTTACAAATTACAATGATCCCTATAAATAGTGCCTAAATCCCAAACCTGGTAAAACCGTAACAGAATTTTATGAAAAAACATAACAAAATTCTATTATGAAAAACCGTAACAGAATTCTGTTACGAAAAAATCTTAATAACTTTTCTTCCATGAGGTCCCTCGCATTGGACTTCATTTATATATGAGTCACCCGTCAATATTTTGTTTAAATCATATAAGGACTTATGAAGACAACAAACTTTCCCACACTCCCTGAGCAATAAATCCTAGCAATTGCTTTATATAAAGTTCCAAAAGATCAGCATGAAGAAAAGCATTTTTGATGTATAATTGATTAAGGGTCAATTACAAGTGGTCGCCATGGAAATAAATAACCAGACGAAAATAAGTTTAGCAATAGGAGAAAAGGTATCAGAATAATTCACTCCATAAGTTTGAGCATAGCCTTTAGCAACAAGACCAACTTTAAGTCGAAGAATAGATCCATCATAAATTTAACCGTAAACACTCATTTACATCCAATTGACTTCTTCCTTGTAGGTAGTTAATTTGACTAGGGTTCAAGTACCATTATCATCCACAGCATTCATCTCTTCGATCATAGCACTACACTAACCAAGATGAGATACAGAACAATTTTAGGAAGGGATATAGAATAGAGATATAATAACGGAGCAGGTAGATGATGATAAGTCATTATAAGACACCAAAGAAGACATTGGATAAACACATTGATGTTTACCTTTGCTAAGAGCAATTTGTAGATAGTCACTTGAAACAAGCTACGTTTCAAATAGTGAATGAGTTGTGATACGGGCTAGCTTTCAAATTGCAAATGAGTTATGGATGGGGGAGGAATTGAAATTAAAGTATAATGAATAATGGAGAACACTAGTACTGAAACGAAACCACCTTACTTCGACTCCGATACAAATTGGCGTGTCACCAAAATTAAGCAGTCAAACCACCCAAGAACTAGGAACGAAGTGGATGAAACAAAGAAGGATATAACTCACATAGAAGAAATACCCTCACACAAAGAAGAAAAATTGAAAATGTATTAATTTAAAGGTGATTAAACTCATACGTAAATATGGAAATAAATATTCTAAATAAAGAAAATCAGCTAATTAAACAAGGATTCGGGCTAGCTTTGAAATTGCGAATGAGTTATGGATGAGGGAGGAATTGAAATTAAAGTATAATGAATAATGAAGAACACTAGTACTGAAACGAAACCACCTTACTTCGACTCCAATACAAATTGCCGCGATGCTAAAATTAAACCACCAAACCACCCAAGAACTAGGAACGAAGTGGATGAAGCAAATCATAAGTAAATATGGAAATAAATATTCTAAATAAAGAAAATAAACTAATCAAACATGGATTATAATAATTCCCAATTTATTACCAAAATTGAAAATATTAATTATCAATTAACCAAAAATCAAATTTCTAATTTATTACACAATCTTGAATATTTTTGAATTTATTGAAAATGCAATGATCTTGAATATTTCATGTATCTTAAGATTTTCAATTCTTTCCTTTTATCGCACTTGCAAACTTAGTATAATATATCCTTCCCCGGAACCCACATTGGCGGGAACTTCATGCATCGGGCTGCCCTTTTTTTTTCCTTTCATCGCAAATGCGCAAATCTTTAATACTTTGAAAGTTATAGACTTTCAATTTCATTTCTTTTATAATAGATGAACCAATCTAAAATTTATCTTCAATTTTTTTTAATTATTTCCTTTCCTACAATATTTAATTCCTTATTTGCATTATTCTTTTCCTTATTTAGATTACAATATCCAAAGGAGATGGAGTGGAGGTCACATGTTGTGTATGCGAAGGTGTCAGCTAGCGTTGTTCATGGTTTAAAATTACAAACCATGTTGAGCCTTCAGTCGAGACTGGAATGATATAGTTTTAATATCTTGTTATGCCAATATAATTTGGATACTTTTTTTTTTAAATATTAGTGTATATTAATTGAAAATTTATTTTTAGTAATATTGATTGTTATAAATGCTCACTATTAATTTTATTTTAGGTGTTCATTATTGAGTTTATATTTTAATATTTATTTTAACGATGTTTGATATCTATTAAATTTTAAAGCAAATAAAGGAAGGTATAAATTTACATTTTATATTTTTTATTATTACTAATAAGTTACAATTTATGAATACATTTTCTAAATAATATATATTAAAAATTATAATATATATGTTTATATATATAATTTATAACATACTAAAACTAAATTTATTTAAAACATTTAAAATCATATATTTTTCAAAAAAAAATAAAATTGTTTACTACTTTTTAGAATTATATTTCAAAATTTTAAATATTTTTACAAATTTCAATATTATTATAAAAAATTAAAATTAATTTAAAATTTGATTCATTAGAATTTGGATAAATTATAGATGTAAGTTCAAAAAATTTTAATTAAATTTTTTTACTTTAACTTATTTACGTTTTTATTTAATATAAAAATAATAATAACAAGAATATAAATTCATAGATTATATTTTTATTAATAAATTATTAATTTATATAATATATTTATTTATATATTTTAGATTATATTATTTTGTTAAATGAGACACATGAAGGAGTAAATGCTAAAGAAACATTGGAAGTTAAAAGTTTTAAGTGTAGTACAATAAAGACAATATGAATTTAAGTAGCAATATTAAATGTAATGAGACAATTATTAAAATAGGAGATAAGTTGTCTCGACTAAGCTTTAAGTATTTATAATCATTTTTTCAAAAGGATGCTGGGATTGAGAGAGATATCTTCCATAAAATACAAGCAAGATAGTTGAAATGGAGGAGAGCGTCAGGTATTCTAAGTAGTTAGAAAGTACCTCTAAAAATTAAAAGAATATTCTACAAAACGACACTTAGACATGCCATGTTAAATGAAGTTAAATGTTGGACCATGACTCAAGTACATGAATAAAATATAAGAGTTACAGAGGTGAAGATGTTAAGGTGGATGTATGGACATACGAGAATGGACAGAATTAGAAATTAAAACATTAGAGAGAGTCAGAATTATCTATTGAGGATAACTCCAAGAGATACATTAAGATTATACAGACATGTACTTAGACAATCCATAAATGCTTCTGGTGTAAAACTATAAAAAATATACACATCAAACGAGGAAAAGGAAAAATAAAAAAAGATTTTGTTAGCAACAATAAAATAAGATAAAATTCATTTAAATGTAAATGATGATATAGTAGAGATAAAACTCAATTGCGTAGAAGGATCAATATAGCCGACCCCACTAAGTTAAATAAGGCTTGGTTGTAGTTGTTGAATATTTATTTATATATTTTATACAATATATATATTAAATATTATAGTTTATATATATATAATTTATATTACAATTTTATAACCAAAGTTATTTAAAAAAATTAAGAAAAATATGTTTTTAAATTTTTTAACAAATTAAAAATTTTAGAACTATTTTTAGTATTATTTACTAATGTTTAGAATTATTTTAAAATTTTAAATATTTTTTAAATTTAAATAATTTTTTATAAAAGTATTTAAGGCTTGATTAGTTCAAATTGTAAATAAAATTTTAAATTTTTCAATTAAAATATTTTTTATTTTTTACTTTAATTTATATTTTAAATAAATAAAAACAATATAAATTTATATATTACAATTATATCAATTAATTATTTGTCAAATTAATAATTAATTTATCTAATATATATAGTTACCGTTTATATATATTTATATAATAAATATATTAATATTACTGTTTTCATATTTATTTATATAATTTATATAGCATAATATATATATATATATATAATTAATTAGACATAGCACTAATATATAGCTTGTATATATTATATACTTAGTTATATCTATTGTAATGTAACAATTTAAAGTTGTTATATTAAAATTCTAAAATCCCTAATCAAGATTTCTTCGTACGAAGGAGAGTCGCCCACCGCGATTCGAAGAGTTTCCACCGCCCTCGCAGTCGTTGTTGTTGATTCTCTTGCCAATTGCCCTTTCCTCGTGATCTATTATAGTTTTCCTCAATGATTTGATTTCTATCACGCTCGGATGGCCATGGATGCACGTGTATTCTAGCATGTTGTCGACACAACCATGTCGGTAGGGTATCGGTTTAGGTCGGTAGGGTACCAGTCTAGAACAATAAATATTGTTTGTTTCGAATGGCACAAATCGGCATCTATAACCATGGTGCTGCCTATACCCCAAATGTTTTGCACATACCACCTGTCAGCTATCGTGCATGTTGCTCTCAAACAAGGCTCAACACTACCCAGTATGAAATTTAATACAAGTTTCATGCCTCAGCATCCGAGCAAAAAGATAAGGATTTGTAAATCAAGAATGTTTTTTAACAAGTTCATGAAACTAGAATTAGACGTTTCTGCAGCCAAAGCTACGAAGGAAAAGCTAATACAGACATGTAGGAGCATACAGAAGCTCACTATAGAAAAGCAATATTTGACAGAACGTGTGCAATGCTCTTTTTATTTTTATCCACCAGTATTTCTTGGAATAGCTTTTATTCACCAACTATTATTATAATCCTCCTTCAGATCTTAGCTTTTAATTTCTTCTCCCTCTATTTCTCAGCAATCAGCTTTTTCACATCACAAGGAATTTATTTTCCTTTAACTTCCTTAAATCCCAACCAGCTTTTATTTTCCTCTTCCTTCACTATATTTCATTTTATCATATGTGTATTTTGCATATGCAACATCCAAGTTGTGTTCTTATTTTATTACCTCCAATACTGACAGTTGAGTTGTGGTCTCTATCTTCAGCGAAAACAGGAACAAAGAAAATATCATATTCTTATTTTTGCTAACTCTAACAAAGGGTTGAGCTACATATCTATTTTTCTTGAATAAACCTCAAGTGCTTCTCTTTTCCCTTAGGCTATTGTGTGTAGTTATATGAACCACTTTAAGGAAAAGTTGAATTAAGAGAGCTTCCTGTCATCTCTTCACCCTAGTTTCATTTCATTCTTCTATGTTCTCACTGATAAAATGCTACCAATAAGAGATCCAAAGGATTGTTGACTTCTTATTCAATCAACTATTTTCAAAATTTTATAAATCTAACAATGAAAGAATCATTTGCTTGTAGGCTTCATTAACTACTTAAACTTATTTTCACTTGTGTGTGACAAGTATGTTTCTTATTTCATCTATCATCATTGGCATGTCTAGTTTTTATTTTGCTTTAGTTACTCTATTTTATGCAACAAGTTATACTTCAGTATGAGGGTGTATTGAAGGATGGATTATGGTGTAGTGTGTTTAATCTCATATTTATATTTCTCAGTTTGGCTTTAGGATTTATCATAAATCAAATAGAATCTATAGTTACCTCATTGTGATGCTATACTCAACTTTTTGTACCTAAATTCTATAAAATCAAAAATATCATGAGATTTTATTTTAAAAAAAATTAAAAACAAATGTCCTAATTATTTCCAAAAGATCACTTGAAGACTTGACGCCTCGCCCATATGGGTTGAGGATGCAATTATTTCTCATGATCAACAACAATCTTAAAAATGCCCTCCCTTCAACAAAAAAAACCATTTGAATATAGTTGGAAACCTCAAATATTCAATACCAAATAATAACACATTTAAAATATATACATCACTCGTCTAATCTAAGTGTTCTTGAGTACTATAAACAAAAGGATAATTGTATTGATTACATTATTTGTATCTTGCATCATTAATAACTAGAATAGATATGTAATTACATATATGCACATTCAAGTTTCAAAATCTCGAACCGTGCCGAAGTTATAGACTTCGAGTGGAACGATATTATTTTACGGAGAATTGGAAGAGGAAGGAGATGAAAAAGACGAGAATACAACTAATACATAACTTGGGACCAGATATCTGTGCGCCACAGCTAAAGTGTGATGCACCCACTTCTTTTACCGTCTTGAGATCACATTTGCTACATTCCTTATACTTAGAATTAAAGGGCATGCAAAATCTGAAACCCAAACTATAACTAATCAAAATAAAATAAAAAAATTAAGTTTATTTGTTTAGTTTTAGTTTAGAAAAAATTAAAACAAAAATTTATTTTGGTTGAGTGTTTAAGAACACTAGTAATAGATTAACCACTCTCAACCCATAAAAATTGTATATACAGGTGTATATTGTATATCCATATGTAATATAAACTAATATATGAATACGTGTAACATTAGTAGGGTTGATTAATATTCAGTGTCGTATTAAGAATCAAGTGTAGCAAAAATTAATGTAGCAAAAAAAAAAACTAAGATGAAACATGATGAAATAAAAGATCACTAATTTAAGGAGATAATACATGAAAGTAATTAGATGTAGCTGGACAAATTGAAAGAAAATAGATAGAGATGATATGGACTCGACTAAATTTGGCCAAATCCTATAGTTAGCAATGTGAAGTATAATTAAGGAATAAGATTCATGTAATCATCCTTAAATAACTTAGACAACACGATTTACTGATGACGACGACAAACTTTCTCTTCTTTTGCAATGGAAAATTTTCAACAAACAAAGCTGCTTTACAAATTAATGCAATCAAATAGGCTATCACATTACTTGCTTACAAGTACAACAGAGTACAGACAAACCTGGTCTGCTCCTTCAAAACCCTGTTCATTTGCTGTTGAGCACTGCGCTTGACTCCATCAATTGTCATCTTTATAAAATAGCAACAGGAATTCTAATGAATAGGTTTTGATAATTAGAGAAAACTGCAGATAATAAAATTGCAGTACCTGCACAGCGGTTGCAGCTTCCAGAGCTAGGGTCTGGCTAACAGAAGAATTACTCTTGAAAAATCCAATAATTTGATCAACAGATTCCTTTATATACTGTTAACAAAACTAGGATAATTAGAAATATGCACAAGACAAATACAGAATGTAATCAACTACGATAACATACAGTAACATAACATGGAGAAGCTTTAGCGATAAAGCTCCAGTCTACTTGAGCATCAAAAGGTTTGTATGAGAAGATGCCAACCAGCGAATCAGAAGCAGTAGCACTCTGTCTCATAATATAAATATATGCACAATCAAACCCCACAATGATAGTGGCAAATAGCTAATTTCTGTTGAAGCGCATTTTAGAGATTCAAACCTCAGCAAGGAGACCATATGGCGATGAGAGCTTGTAGGACCCCAATGTAAGATCAAAAACTTTTGCTTCTGGATATGTTTTTATTTTACAAGCTAAACCTTCACAGGATAAGTCAGCAAGAAAATTTTGGCCCTCAGAAACAAGCCTAGATGCATTATGCTTCATGTGGATTTCCATGTAAAATTGCATGATATCTTTCTCCTCAGAAGCCAATAGGTAATCATCAGAACCTTCTTTATAGCCAATGATCTTGTTTAGCTGCTCCCAGTCTTCCTCAGTGAAGCTTCTATGCTCACTGTCATCTTTGGAAGCACCAGTCCTAGAAAAGATACCATTCAATGTATAAGTATTTCAAGGAATCCCAAAGAAATGTGTAGAAATGTGAAAAATAGCAACCATCCAAATGACCACCAAGAGCTCTTAGGTTTTGTTTTCTCAGCCATGAGATCTGATTCTGATACCTGTTCCACAAACTTGTGCGCCAACATCCTAAAGAGAAAAAAGTTACATATCAGCATCCTTCCAAAAGAAGATCAAGGTATACTACTCCCAATCATAAATTGGTAAATAGTTTGAGAAAGTATTGTAAGTAACAGTTTTAAAAGGCTATAAAGAATTTAATGTGAATTAAAAGGCAAGTGAATGGTAACTTTTAATAATTTTCACCGGATAAAATAATAGGCAGCAACATTACCTCCACTGAAGAATCACATCAATGTCAAGTTCACGATCTAGTTGTTCAACTAACTTATCATCTACTACCAAACGGTTTGGATCAGATTTCAAGAGAGATGCATAAAGAGAGATGTATGTTTTGCGGAGCCTTGCACATTTCAAAACATGCTCCCATGAGAATTTCCCACTGCAAGAACATGTTCCGATCATTTCAGCTAAATGAAAAACATGTACTGCAGATTTGAACAATATACATAAAAGCATAGAATGCAGGGACAAAGAATAATCTTGTTTTTCCAACCTTTAATTTCAAAACACATGCAACCTATCAAAACATCAGACCACTTCAGGAAAGAAGAAATACCCTTTAAAGAGGAAAGGTAATGATGTCCTATATTATACAAGCAGTTGCCAATTCACCTTGACAATATTGTCTACAGAGCTGACTTTCATCATATGAATTAGATAATAAAAAATTAAACAGTAAAATTTAGTTCCCCATACTATCCCTCTTGGAAGGTCAGTTCAAAAATTGTCATGACAGCAAATAAAGAAAATGTCGTTAAGGTGATATCAACATTGTGAAGGTGGGATAACAATCTGGAAAGATTAGGCAAATGCATCATACACAATGAACTTCAAATGAACCAGCATATCCTTGATACAAAAGTAACTTTCCCGTCTCGAGAAACAATTAATAGTGATTGACATTGAAGGAACAGCTTCTCTCTAGATCAGGCTTAGGTTTCACTCTCCTACTGTTGCTACTATTGTGAGATTAAAAGAAACTTTGGAAGTGTATAATGTGTTTACTTTTATCAGTTCAAGTGAAGCACAAAAAATGGGAAACGGAAGTATGCAGATTTTAATAGATTTGTCAACTTATCATTCTCAAAATTAATATTAATTGAGAGTGTGATCATTTTAATGTTATTTGATGTCAGAACATTAAATTCAAAAGAGTATTTTTAAATTGCTGTTTGTTAACAATTACTTTTAAAAAAATAATAGCTAGACAATTGTTAAAGGTATTTGGTTTATTAGCATTAAAGTAGTAGGATGGTTCTTTGCTTAAAGTTTATTTGTGTTGGTTGGCATTAGCCGATGTTCTACATAGCGGTCGAAACAGCCGCCTAGGCGGGAGGCGGGCATCAACCGCAACGCTTTTGCCTAAGACGGTGTTTTTGGCAATACTCACCTCCTTTCGCCACTGCTTAGAACCGTCACCACTGCGACGCAACCGTCACCACCGCGACGCATCCGAACGCATATGGCTCGGCAACAAGTCCGAACTCGTCGTGCAAGCCTAGACGTGTCGTCCAAGCCTGGCGAAGAGGAGCATCATCCGAGACTGGCGAAGGGCCTAGGAGCATCATCTGAGCCTGGCAAAGGGCCTAGGAGCGACGGCCAGAACTCATCGCCCCAACCCAACAACGCCTTCGGACGCGTCGAACTCGTTGCCCGGCCAAAACAAGGAACGCGAGGTACGTAGGTAAGTTGTAAGTTAGGATTTAATTAAATAACTTTAGGTTAATAATTTTAATCAACAACTAGCTATAATTGGGATAATTTAAATAGACTTAATTAAAGCCTAATAAAATTATCTCATTAATTTTATATATATAATATATTTTTTTATTTTTATATATTTAGATTAAAATTTAAATTAAGCCAAACATTTTGTTTTGCACACCAACTAGCATGTGGAAC
>JBBPFQ010000113.1:7908277-7925412 GCA_037974815.1 Kaempferia elegans | reverse complement strand
TAAATTTTAAATATATATTTTTATATATTTTATTAGAATAATTTAATTAGGGTTTATAAAATCCACAGACGCCTTTGATTTTTTTCTTCTGTCGCAAACGCACGTTGCGTGACGCATGCCATGCAAAACTTTTGCGCGCGAAGTGCTAATTTTGCCTACGCGGCGGAACGATAAATACCATCCGTGTTGTGATGGGCGTCACGGAACGACATTTCACTCACTGCTTCTAGCTACTTACATTCCCAAGAAGTATTTGAGTTGTCCCAAATCTTGATTTCAAACTCCTTTGATAGGAGTGACTTAAGCCTTTTGATTTCTAGTTCATAGTTCATCATCGTATATAGCTAGTACTTAGAATTTTACATATGGAAAATATTTTACAAATAGCATGTGATTAGCTTGAGACTGGAAGTAGTCATCTCCTTTAAGGACTTTAGCAAATATGTCAAACCAAGCTTTGGGTGATTGTTTGAGCCCATGCAAGGCTCTCCTTAGTTTACAGACTTTTCCTTTTGTACTATTTGTCTCAAATCTTATAGGGACATCCATATAAACTTCATCCTCAAGATCTCTATTTAGAAATGCGTTCTTCACATCTAGCTAGATTATGGACCAATCTAAGTTAGCAACAATAGACAATAATACTTGGATAGTATTAAGTTTTGCAACTGGTGCAAAGGTCTCATAATAGTCAATCTTATAGGACTGAGTGTAACCTTTTGCCTCCAGTCAAGGCTTGTATCTATTTATGCTTCTATTTGGGTTCTGCTTGACTGAAAAAATTTACGTGCATTCCACAGTTCTTTTCCTTGAGGTAGTTCAGATAGTGTTCAAGTCCCATTTTTTTTAGGGCCGTGTATTCCTCTAGGATTGCCTTGCGCCATTCAAGAACTTTTAGAGCTTCAAACACAGAACTAGGAATACTGATCTTGTTAAGTGATGCCACAGATGCTTGTTATCCTAGAGATTGAGGTGAGTAGGACATATAGTTGTGTATCGGATGAAGAGTACAAGATCTAGTATCTTTTCTGTGTGCCATAGGCCTGTCGAATGTGGGATATGTTTGTGGAACTAGTTCTATTAAATCGTGTTGCTTTTCAGGTTTAACTTGGCTTGGAGTTGACTCGTGATATGACTGAGTTTCGTGCAAAGACACAAGATGTCTGTGATCCTGCTGTTTTTCAGGTTTAACTTGGCCTCAAGTTGATTCATGATATAGCTGAATTTTGTGTAAAGATGCAAGATGTTTTCTCCTCACATAGACTTTGACTATGTTATGAGAAGGTGGTGTGTTTTTTTTTGTTGTTCCGGGATAGGTGGTACATGTGATTGTGATGATGATGGAGAGAAAGGAGTTGATGGAGGGTTGACTGATGACTATGGTACGATTGAGGAAGGACTCGGTTCAAGAAGGGACTCCCAATCCCAATTCAATTTTGTTCTTCCTGAATAATGGTATTAAAGTAGTATGGAATATGTTCAAAGAAGGTGACATTTTTAGAATGATAAAATTTTTGGGTAATAGGAGAGAAGCACTTATAACCATTTTTGTTGATTGAATATCCCAAGCAAATGGACTTACGTGCGTGTGGATCAAACTTTCCTTGATATTGAGAGGATGTGGACAAATGCAATACATCCAAAGAGTTTGAGAGAGATGTTAGTGTCCGAGTATAGGATACAAGTTTGGTAGAACCTGAAATGGAGTGCTAAACTTAAGAACCCTAGAAGGGAGACAATTAATAAGATAGGTAGTTGTTAGAACGGCTTCCCCCTAAAATTTGGTTGGAGCGTGAGCGTGGAAGAGTATACAATGGGCTACCTCAAGTATGTGACGATTTTTTTTTTTTTGTTCAGCTACACCATTTTGTTGGGTTGCATCAACACATGAACTTTGTTGGACTATGCATTGGATTGGAGATATGAGTTAAGGCTGGAATTAAAGAAGTCTTTGGCATTTTCTATTTTGAGAATTTGTATGTCAGTCTGGATTTGTTTGGTCTTAGAATTTTCTTTTATAAGAAAGGTCCAACACAACCTTGCGTGATCATCAATGAAAAAAAAGAACCATCTAGAGCCAGCAAGACTTTGATTTTTAAATGGTCCCTAAATGTCCTATAAATGAGAGAGAAAGATTGTGTTGGTTGTTATTGACGGGTGCATATCATACTGACATACATCATATAGAAAGAAATTATGACTTTTATTGAAAAATAATTAAGGAAAAAGATGTTTCAAATGCCTGAAATTTGGATGTCCTAATCGATAGTGCCACGTTATAATTTCACTTTCATTACTGGATAGACTACTATATCTAAAACTATAGATTTACTACAGTTGAGCTCACTGGCTAGATGTAGGGGTGAATTCAAGAAGGTAAAGTCGTCTACGAAGTTTAGCACTATCAATCATCTTCCCGGTGCTTAAGTCCTGAAAAACATAGCAATCACTGAACTTAGCTTGACAGTTAAGGTCTTGGTTGAGCTTACTAACCGACACAAGACTATAATCAAATCCAAGAACAAAAGCGCAGAATTGAGATTGATATTGCTGGAAATTTTAATTGTTTTGGTTCCGGACACAAGGTGCTGTCGCTATACACTATTAGATGTTTGTCACATAATATAAATGTTGAGAATAACATTCTGTTATATGTTCAGATGCTCATGAATCGACGATACAAGACGACTTGCTTATGTGCATTGTCATAGGATTGCTCTTGACAAGTTGAAATTTGAACTCTTAAACAGGTTGTTCTGCTGAAATAGCTTTTGGAGCATATCCAGTTGCGCTTTAGAGAAGAGAAATAACAAATTTTAAATTTTCAGCAGATGTGCTTTTGCCTCTCAGTTAGGAAGCTTCCAATCAATTAGCTTTCCATGGAGTTGCCAACATTGTTCTTTGAGATTGTCTGGTTTTCGACATTGAAGATAGTTTTGAACCTCAAATTTGTGGGTGGTGATGAGAAGGAGACTGTCTTCGGGAGAAGAAGGCATGACGCAGGACATGCCGAGGAAATTCCTGCCATGTCTTGCACTAAAAAATCAGAGTTGGTCATGATCTTATCACATTTGGAAGTTGGTTGCTCTGCTTGCCGTTGATGACGTCGGAATGGAGATCGATGTTGTTGCTGCCAATCCTGCAACTTTTTCTTGAGGGTGGAGGAAGAACTCGTTGCTAGGGTTTCTGTGGCAGCAACGTACATAGAATAAGAGTAGAGAGCCTAGCAGAGAAGGAGATCTTAGGTTATGATAGCACATAGTTTGATAGAAATTGTGTATCTTTGATTGATAGGATGATCCTCCTTATATACAAAGATAAATCCCTTAAAATTAGGAATGTGATAAATATGAATTAATTACAATCCCATCTAGGAAATTAATAACAGGAAATAAATTCTTACAAAATAAGGATAAAATAAGAAGTTGCCTAGTTTGAATTTCAACAATTAATTAATTATAAAGATCTATAGTTGTAATTAAATAACTAAACTTATTTATAGAAATTAATAATGTTTGTTATCACTTAATAATGCCATATATTATATATGATTATATAGTATTAATTAAAATCTATCAGTTGGTAAACTAAATTATCATTTATATTATTTTTTTTTGAAAAAGTTATGTTAAATTTGACTGGTTAAATAAAATTCAATAAGTTATTATGTTAATATTAAGTATTAACTAAGTTATACAATTTAATAATTAAGTTATATGATCTTGCATATAATATTAATTGTTAATAAAATGAATACAAATTAATATCAAAATTATTATATACTATATATTTTTTTTATAATACGAGTATTATATTATATATATCATTATAAGTTTTTCCATAATAATGATTACCTAATTACTTATTTGTTGCAGAAGATTATAAATTATTTAGTTGCATATAATAAATTACTACTAATATGAGTTGATAGACATTTCCTCCTTGCCATATTAGCAACAATAATGGTTGTTGAGGGTGTGGAAACTCATGCCATATTGTTGTTTGCTCCACTATAGAGAAAAAGGTTCTTGGAAATGGTTTTACGAAGTGAGAGGCTATGATGACTATAGTGATATGGGGAGTAGCAACCACTAAGGTGGTAACAACAATGGTAGGTGCATGGTTTAAAATCTCATGTCGTACCGGGGCAGCACAAGCAGAGCATTTAGTTTCACTCATTGATCACTCGTGGTCGCTGCGAAGGCGTTGTGTGAGCCTCACGATGACTGGCGGCCTGGAACAGAAAGGGCGCCGCTAGTGCCACACGTGGACAGAAGGACGACACCAACGGTCAGATGCACGGCGGGTTTGTGTGGGTATATGGGTGTGAGGCAAGAAACTTAGGTTTTAATTAAAGTTAGGTTAATCATTTCAATCAACTTTTATTATAGTTAATCTAAATAGATTGAATTAAACTTTAATAGAATTATCCTATTAACTTAATAGAACTAAGCCCTATAATTTTAGGCAAGAATCTTATTTGTTTTAATTATGAAAATATATAATTTTATATATTTATTGAAGGAGAGCCTTGGCCAAACAGTAAAATTGTTGCCTTGTGACATAGAGGTCACGAGTTTGAATCCGGTAAACAACTTCTTGCAAATAATGGATCCTTCTCCGGGACCCCGCATGGCGGGATATTCGTACACCGAGCTGCCCTTTATAATTTTATATATTTATTAACCATATAGGGATGCTACAATCCCTTATTTTTTTTCTTTTTTCTTTAAAAAATTATTTTATTTATTATTATTGTTTTTTAATATTTTGGTTTAATTTTTATTTTAATTAATATATTTGATATTAAAAAAATATCAAAACCATATTGTCATGACAATACGGTATAGTAACTGTACCATTTCGTTATAGATTGGAACTCGTATCGGAACTCTTATACGAGTCGAGATTTTAAACCATGGGTAGGTGTTCCATCAGTTGTTATGACAATAAATTTATGAGAACTAATTTTGGTTCAAACTCTTGAGCCATGTTAGAGTTTAAGCCTTTAATTGGAATGATAGTGATTTAGTATGGTGTTGAATATTTCGACATGTGATGCCGGTGGAGAATTAGAGGGGAAGGAGGAAGGATAACAAAAAAGGAAGAAAACACAATTCTATACATAATTTTGAACTTTGTGTCACATTATGAACGCATGGTACAATTTTTTTAAAAAGTATTTTGTAGCGTGTCATGAAGTGTCGAGTATGACTGACACAATGACATAGGTTAGATTACTTGTGCTAACTAGTATCGAGTTTTGGTAATTTATTGGAACAATACATTTTGACTATGCCGTCTGACATGGTACGAGATTTTAAACAATTGAAATCATGATGCATCTATGTAATTCATAATGCATGTTATGAGGGATTTATTTTCTAGTACACTTAATTTCTTGGCTTGTATAATAGAGGATATACATATTTGCCTTCCGAGAATGGTCTGTGACTCTAGTGTTGATAGCTTTAATTCTTGGGACTTTTTTTTTTGAAGCACCCTGAGTATTACTAAGGATCGAAATTTTAGTTGGTTCCAATGATTGAAATAAAAATAGGGGAAACATCTCATTCTGCACTCCAATTGGTGCGCGAAACTTGTTCTAGTGTTCTTGGCATGGAGACCACTGCAACGATTTTGACACACTATCTTTGTGAACTGCTTGAGAGATTAATCTTGCTTGATCACAGGCCAGGCAACAATCACCATTGCAATGACTTTGGAGACTTCACTGCAACAAACGACAAGTTCCTTTTGTTAAGCCTTCATCATGCCTCCGATTATGTGGTCTATGCTCTATATGTTCTTATATACTGCATTATTTCTGGAGTCTGTTTATGAATTGCTTTTATTCTTCTGTATTCTAATAAATTAGTTTGATATGTTTAAGCATGAAGGTGACTTGTCCATTTGTTGTTTGCAACGTGTTGACCTAAGTGATGGTGTACCACCTTTTAATTGGACAATCTCACGAACAAGCAGTGCTCTTTTTTTTTTTTTTTTTGGGACAAGCGGTTCCAAGCCCGGACAAAGGAGGAGAGTTACGTTAGTTTGCTAGTCAGAGTTAAACTAAGGTAAATATTCAATGAATGAATCTATTAAGTAAAATTTTATATATAGCACTGATAAAGCATACAATAAGCGGACTTTAGTAGCAGTTCATGAAAAAGTGTCAGCTCAGAATACACTCCTAAGGACTGGAATAGATGAATTTGCACACTTGTAAAAATCTTCTCACAATTTAACTGCACCTCATCAAAGAAATTACTATTTCTTGTTCTCCACACATAGTGAACCAAAGAGGGCAAGGCAAGATATCAGACCTTTATCAACATTCGACTCCCACGATGTGTAGCCAATCCCGGATGCTCTTCCATCACTCTATAATAGGGGCACACGAAGAATAGGGTGCTCTACTTGTCTACAAAAAGTGTACTGCCGATTCTTCATGTAATCTTTTCTTGTGGGAAGACGCCTCTCTGCCAACATCCAGTGTGACTATATGACTCGACTGTAAGTCTTCCACGCTGTTCGGGTCCATGTCTTTTTAGTACTAGGATGTCTAAAGAAGTCATATGCCCGAGCGTCATCTTGAGCAAATCTCTCTGCTAGTCTTTGACCAAAAGCCTCCGGAGAGCCAGCAGCCAATTATCATTAAACAATTATTTTTTTTTCTACAAAAAAATAAGGAATCATGCATAGCTTATTTTAGTTTGGCTCTTCACACCATTGCATATGATTTCAGAATATTGGTATTTCTCACTTGTAATACATATTTGGCCAATCTCTGATCAATTGATTGATCATTCTTGCTGTTACATTTTTGTGGGTTGGTGAATATCTTGGCATAATGAATCTTTAGTGGATGGGATTATTATAGTAGCCAACATTGACGTATAACTCATGGAGTTCTACCACTGTCATGGGTCTTTATGTAGTTGTGGCAAATGGCTTATTATTTTAATATCACGGTAAATTTAGCACTCTGTTCTACTCAAGTTTAATGAGGAATCATGTAGGCCATCTACTATACAGATTGGATTGAGTAGTTCCTTAGTCACACAAGTATGCTCACTTAAAATTTATTTCTGTTGAATTTTCTGGTTACTTTATCCCCACACATAATTATTGCAGGAGTGTTTATGTGTGCTGGTTAGTGATGATGATGAAGCAGTGTCCATCTCAGCTCAAGATGCCCTTGAGTCTCTGTTTGAGTTGGATGAGGAATTTGTAACCAAACTTGAAGTGTCTGCGATGCTTTCCAGGTTTTTTTTAACCCTTATTTATGATTTCATAAAATGGATTGTATTCTTAATGCTGCATAATCTTTTTATATTTTGACAGGCTCATTAACGAGCTTCCACGTGTGGTTCTAGGAAATGATGAAATAGCCGCTTTAATTCATGCCCAGAAACTACTATCTTTAATGTATTTTGCAGGTCCAGACCTTTTAATAGATCATCTTTTTCACTCTCCTGTAAGTACAAAGGTCAATGTTATCTTACATAGTTCCTTTTCATCAAATCCATAATGGGCAATTTAGTTGTCATCATGTAGATCCGTCCACAAGCATGCTAGTAGTATACTTGATGATTGCCTCCAATTGGCTTTCGAATTGCAGCAACACTTAAAATTACTATCTTAGAAGTTGTGAGTACAACGTGCAACTTCCTGCATGTGGCACTTGCTATCTACAAGAAACATTAAAAAAAATTTAGAAAAAAAAGAAAGTGTTAACATTATTAAAGTAAATAGGATTTGTAGTTGATATTGTCTAACATTATTATGTAGGTTTAATGTTTTATTTTGAGACTTATATTCGAGCATGTAATTATTTGAGATTCTCTTATGTCATTGTCTTCATGCAATGTTTCCTCATTGCTGGTGGTATAAATTTTGATTTATGGGAAGCATAATATAAAGTTTTGATATGATTTAGAGTTTTGGCTAGAAAATGGACTGATATTGTTTCACAATAGTATCGACATTTGGTTTGGTGTCGGTTCCTCTAAGGAGGAGGTGGACAAAGAGGACTATGAGGGAGAAAGAGGAGGCGGCGACAGTGGGACAGGAGGAAAAGGTGGACATAGTGGACTAAAGGGGGAAGAGGAAGTATAGGTGGAAGAAGAGGAAGATGGAGGATGCAGAGTGATATGGGGGTTGGTACGCATTCAGTCAGGAATAGGATCAAAGAGGTTGAAGAAGTCTTGCCATGTGGGAACCCTAGTGTGTTTTGCTGTTTGTGGAGGAAAGTGGAGTGCTTCTCATGGCCGTATCAGGGCGTTTCATGCTTACTCATGTGTTGGTTAGGAGGCATAACATCAACTTTCGCCCTTGCCAACCAACATGGAAATAAATTTCGCCCTTGCCAACCAGCATGGAAATAAATTTGAAATCATGATAAGAACCAAGGCTCAAAATCTTGAGCCGTGCCGAAGTTTCGTCTTTGATTGAAATGATATTGTTTTGGTGTCGTGCCGATGTTTCGATGCATGGTGCCGTTAATAGATTGGAATTGAAGAAGGAAGAAGATGAAGCATAGAAAGGAGACATTGTCTGTGCCGAGTATGGCGAGCATGGTTTTAAATCTTATACCATGCCGGGCAAAACGGTCAAAACATATCATTCCGGTAAATTATCAAAATTTGATGCGACTCATCACAAACAATGTCTTCTTCCTTTGCTTCGTCTCTTTCCTCGTTCAACCACTAATCTATCATTAGCATCATGCATCTGACTGTTGGCACTATAATTATTCTTTTTAATTAAAGACTGAAACTACCGCACAACTCGGAATTTTGAACCTTACTGACAGTGACATCGAGTTTTGGTATTTATTAGAACAATACTAGTTGACCATTTTGCCTGACATGGTATGAGATTTCAACCCACGATAAGAACCATAAATTGTGATTTTCATACATCTTATAACTTTCTTTATCCAGTTTAGTTTCTCCTTGTAACACTATTTTTCTATGTAGGGTTAGTTTTATAGCAAATATATTCTGGTCACTCACAAGGCAGGTAAGCTAGTATATATAAAAAATAATGATATTTACATAAAACCCCTAAAAACCTCATAAAAAAATCTCACAACTCTACATATCATCTACTATTTGAACCTAAATCAAAAAACAAAATGGAACTTATCATTATATAAGCCCCCCGAACCACAGCTGCCCATCTCTTACCAAACCAGCTGGCCAGCTCCAAAACCACTTTCATAAGCAGCAATAGTTGCCTCTTCTGATAGTCTCTTCACAAATTTGGCAACAGTGTAATTAGTACGCTTCAGATATTTCTTCAGAAGTTACAAATGATCAAATTCTCTGATAACCATATCTTTGTTTGACAGATCAATTCATCTCATTTTTTGGAATGTCTAGGATTATGCTTGAGTCATAATTCACAATATGCTGGTTCCATGAAAAAACTAAGATGGTTAAATCCACTTTCAACTGGATACTTGCTCTCTATTGCAGAGCTGAAAGCTAGCAGCCTCTTGGTTTCTTCAACTTCTCTTATTTATAATGCTTCTCCTATAGTACCCAGAATTTCTATTTTGCAAGATGAGGATTCACAAAGTTCTTCAGCTGTAGACTGTGTTCAGGAATTCCCTCATATGCCTCCTTGGTTTGGTATTGTTGGAAGTCAAAAATTGTACCTCAGGCTTGCTGGAATTCTTCGACTTACTGGCCTATCAATAATTTCAGGTAATGTTTGGTTTTGGATGTGAGGTTTGATATTTTAATATTTTGCTTAAATTAATTATAAGCAATATTTTGTTTCCTTTGAGAACCTCCCCCCCAGCCCTCATTGTTGGCAATTATTTTGTTGGTTTTCTTTTTGTTTTATTGCTAGGCCAGAAGAGCAACATATCTTATTTTGTTGGTTTTCTGCTTGTCTTATTGCTAGGCTACAAGAGCATCATGTTTTTATCAGTTGTTGTAGACCAACTTTTAGATCATGTTCGCCAGTTAACACAGAACATTCGTATGAAGGAATATGGTAAAGTAGGGTGGAGAACTTGGTATCATCAACATGGTTCAGGCAATTTGTTACGCAAGACAAGTGTTGCAGTTTGCATGTTAAATGAAATTATATATGGATTGTCAGAACAATCAGTTAATACATATTCAGAATTGTTCAAAAAATCTAAGGGAGATGTCATTCAGGGAAAAGATTTTACTTATGATGATGGCAGGCCTCTATGGCTTAAATTTCGTTGTTCAACTTGGAAGATTAGAATGGAAAAGAATAGCTGGGATCATATAGTTCTTTCTGTCGGCAAAATTTTGCACGAATACTTGTCCTCTGAAGTGTGGGGTATTCCTCAAAATCAAAATGAGCTTATGTTGGAAGATGAAGAGGAACTGGAGCAACCATTGTATTTCTTCCGCGACACTATCATGCTGCACCAGGAAATATGGTTTTTAAAGATTTGATCTAATTGCTTGTTTTTTCTTTAGAATTCTATATTGATTTTCATTCATTGCAATTGATTCAGGTGATATTAGATGGAGTAGGCATCTTTGGTATACTTCTTGGGAATGACTTTGTACGTAGTGGGTTTCTCCACTCGTCTCTTTATTTATTACTAAGAAATCTAGTTACCTCCAGAGGCGAGATTAAAATTGCATCAGATGCTGTTCTTCGAGTGCTTTCTATTTCATCTGGCCATGCCTCTGTAAGTGCTATAAAGAAAATAAATTTTAAGCAAAAATTGCTTTCTATTTCACTGATGCTGCACTATTGAAACAGGTTGGCAAATTTGTTGTGGCAAATGCCGACTATATTATTGATGCTCTGTGTCGTCAGTTGAGGCATCTGGACATCAATCCCCATATTCCTGATGTGCTTACTGCTATTCTCTCCTATATTGGATCTGCTTGTGATGTTATACCATTGATTGAAGAGCCGGTACATAAAAATTTGTTATTATTTCTATTTGATTGGAGATACCGTGGTTATTGTTACTGTTTAAAACACCATGAAATATTTTGAAAATACAAGAAAAGAAAAGAGTATCGAGAACACCTGCATTGCCTCAGATGAAAATCTCACTGCCTGTTTCTATTTTGGGGCCAAATTGTGTTACTTTGTGCAATAAATAGGAATTATCTTATCTTTTTAGGAAATTTACAGTGCCTATATTATGTCCTTGATGCACAAAGTGGCCACTTAAACATACAACTCGACTCTCCCTAGACAATAAATAGGAATTATTATTATTATTGTTGTTATTTTCCTTTATAAAAATTAATATTATCATGTTCTTGAGAAAGCCTGTTATGGCACTTGTTGAAATCTCAGAGTGTTATGAACTTCATAATTTTTATTACTCGGCGAGTTCTCCTAACATTGATATTTATTTTGACCTTTAACAAAACTCCTAACAAACTTGGATAAGAAGAGGCAGTTGAAACATAAAACGACTGACCAATGAGCTAGACATACATTGACTACTGCAAGTGGCCACTTAACAATTGAATTATAATCAGATTTGTTATAAGTTTGACAATTTGATAACATAGTTTAAATTATTGTTAATTGATCTATTTAACACCATCTTTGCATGTGTTTTCAAATCTAGCACAATGGTTATCTTACAACATCCACAATTCGGTGGTAACTCTAGTAGTCAAGTTTCTGTCTTTCTGCTATTGAATGACTGATGTTGTGTCCAGGTGACATTATGTCAAGTCAAGAAGATGCTGATGTGGATGCCATCGTGGATTAGTATTCTTTTTACCTGATTACATCAAAACCCATTTAGATCAAAAAGCCTTCACTTTGTTGCCAACTTCCTTATACTCTTTATTTTTAATAGAAGCCATTTTTATTACACTAAGCAGCTTCTTGTTTTATTTTATTTTAATGTAAAGTCGTATTATCCATGTACAGATGCGAGCTATTTCCTCAGAGCTGGAGGTTCTTGGTAGGCATCAACACCCAAATTTAACTATTCCATTTCTGAAGGTTAGGTTTGCCTTTCTTCTGATCATCATTTAATGCATGCTAACTCTAGAAACCTGTTTTATATGACAAGTAATTTTTTATCTTTCTGCTTCATAATTTGCTTTTTATTCTGTGGTGGTGTTCATTTGGCGTTACAATATATACTTTTTTTTCTTCTGATGTTAAACAATAACAAACCAAAAGAAGTCTGTTCTTATATTTTGGATGTTGGGTGGGTTTACTGTTATGCATCTTTGAAATTCTTGCATCTCATGGCAAGGTTCAAAATTTCTAGCTGTGCTAGCGTTTCAGTCTGACTATGAAACTATAAAAAATATTGTGCTGATGTTCTGATATATAGTGCAGTGCTGGTAGTAAATTGGAGGTGGAAGGAGGAAAGAGATGAAAGAAAAGAAAATGATAAACAACTATATAATTTAATGTTTGCTTTTGATCTGGAATGCTGTGATTTTGATATGATCTTGTATGGAGACAAACTACAACAGAAAAATGATCAATATTATTTCAATTCTAGTATATGAAGGTGTGTTGAGTGTTGACATGAAATGATACTCATTTTGGTGCCAAATTGTATCAAGTTTCGGTAATCTATTTGAATGATGTTTTTTGACTTATCTAGTATATTACGAGACTTCAAACCATGTCTCATGGGTTTACTGATGTGGCTAGGGTATTATTATTTTTGATGCATATTAAAGTTGGATTTGAGAAGTGGAAATAGCTTGATAGGAACACCCTCCTGAATCTTTGAAGAACCAAGATACACTAAGATATGAACATGACAGAAATTTAGATGTTTTTAATTCATTTAGTATATTTTTTTTTCCACGGACCCTGGCTGAACCTGATATGCTTCCCTGTCAGTTTTAGTCTGGTTGCCTGGCAAAGGATGCTTTATTGTTGCAATTAGCATGTTATTTATCCAGGCTAAATTTTCTTTGTTATTTTAGATTTTTCAAAAACTACTTGTTTCTCTGAACTAGAACAACAACGAGCTGAGTGATGAACTCAAGAACAATATATGAGGCTAAGTCAAACTCAAGGATGGTTGCTAAATTTTAGCACAATATGAGTCTAAGATAAATCTTGGGGTACTTGGTAAATTTACCATAATTTTTTGAAGTTATAACAAATGTAGCCTGAACTTTGAATTACGCAACTATATGGATTTTTTTTTTCTTTTAAATAAGCAACCTATTGGAAATAATATGCAGTGGAAGAGTAGTAGACATTCACAATTGGATTAGTGGAAGAAAAATATTGCTCAAATATCTGCAAACGCACTTTAGTACTCTCTACTACATGTTGTACCCAACACTTAGATATAAATTTCCATCTTTATTCTCCTAAGAATATTAATCTCATTGAGGATTTCACTCATCTCCATGAATCCTTGGATTATGAACTTGGTACTCTCAAAATTAAGTTTTTCATTTTATTTTTTCAGCATTCCCTCCTTGTAAACTTAATTGTCTTTAATTTCTCTTACACCTTTCTTGCCAAGTTAGACTCCTGAATTTATTGAAGAAATTAACTCCTTGGTAGATAATGACGATTTGATCATATGCCTTCACATATAATAGTTTCACATTATTTCCACATTCTTGTTCTTCACATGTTCCCATATTAAATAAAAGTCCACCTCAATGTGTTTGCTATTTCGATGATAAATCAGATTCTTTCCCAAAAGAATTGCCGGTTTACTATCATTGTGAATTCTTGTAGTTTCAGCATGGGCAAACTTGATTTCATGCAATAAGGTTCTTAATCATATTGCATGTCTAACACAAGTAGAAACTACAACATAATTGGCTTCACAAGAGGGTATCTTTGACATTCATAAAAATGCCATTTTATTGATAGAGTAAAATTTCAGAAATGCTCTTTCAGTCATCTAAGTATCCACTAAAATTGCTATATAAATATTCAACAAATTGAAAATTGTTAGAAAAAAATAAAATTGTAGCTTAGAGTACCTTGAATGTCATATAGAATCCTCTTAACTGCCTTATATTGTGTTTCCTTCGGCTTCTCTAATAATTGACTCATTAAGTCAATGACTTTAGTATTACAGGTCTTGTGCAAATTAAATATCTCAAGCATTTTGCTAAGCTTTTATAAATTGTAAAAAAGGTGGATCTACCACCTTAGCGGCCTCCTAGAGACGCCCCCACGGATATGAAGGGAGATAAATTCAGGTACACAGACAGCACATGGTGGGGTGAATTTCAAGTAGTGAGCTCCTGCGAGATTTGACCATGGCTGCTATGTCAGAAATGCCATGCACCCACTGCACGCTCGAGCAACTTACCTTCATCAAAATTGAATAGTTTACCTCCACAATCAACCAATGTGCTAATTAGTTTACAATTCTTCATTTTGAACCTCGAGTACTTCATTTTCATATAGTGCTTTTGCCCAATAGAAATGCCTTCTTCATGTTTCTTGACTTCTAACCTAAGAAAGTAGAATTCAAGTTCTATGTCTTCAGTATGTCTTGCTTAAATTCTTTAATTATTTGTGGAGAATTTCTCATCAAGATAATGTCTTATACAAAGATTAATAACATTTGTTCACCCTTGTCTTTCACATAGACAGCATACTCATGTACAAAACCATTACTTTGAAGTATGCTTTAACCCTTGAATTCCATGCTCTATATGTTTGCGTTAAGCCAATGAATTCTTTAGCTTTAAAACGTTGCTTTCTTCTCCTTTTTGACCTCCAATGGGTTTTCAACAAATATCTCTTCTTCCAAATAACCATTAGAAAGACCAACTTCACAAAGTCCACATCAAGTTGAAAAACTTACCATTTGTTTTTAGCTTCCATAGAGTACTAACCAAATTCTCTCCTTTTGAGCAACAAGTGAAATAAGCTCTTTGAAGTCAATTTTGGTTTGTTGCTTGTTGTCTTTTGTCGCTAGTCAAGCCTTATAGTTCTCCACCTTCCTTTTGACATTCTTTATGACTATTTAAACTCAATTTGCACTAATAATTTCATGGTATTTTGGTAGAGGAGTAACATCCCTAGTTTCATTCCTCATCCATAGCTTTCATCTCCTCATCCATAGCTTTTCTTCACCTAACATCCAAGATTGCATCTTTAAAACTAACTACATCCTCATTAATTATAAAAAAATGAGATTAAAGGGAGTAATAATCCCATATAAATTTCACATATTGGCTTATATTTTATTGCATCAGATTATCTCTATTTGATGAAGATTTTCGACATAGGATTGATGGCCACTCTTGCTCCATAACTTGCTCTTATTCTTCTATTATGTTGGTACTCCAATTCCAAGTACTATTTGCCAGAAACTTTACATCTCAGCCTACAATGATCTTCTTCTCCTTTAGACATTAAGTTTATATGCCTTAGATCTAGTGTTATAGTTGATGAAGATGCATGAGATACTTGACATTCAATTTGCTTCTCCTTTAGTTTATAACATATGAATATAAAAACTTCAAAGAGAGGTACACTTGGCTTGTATATACTCCAAGCTTCTTTTATGCTCTATTTACTCCAAGGTGTGGATTCAGGAAGGAAAGGAATCCAAGGTGGAAAAAAATTCCTAGGGAAAAGAAAAAGAAAAGGAAAAAAAATCCCAAGGAAGAGAAAAAACAACAAAGAGTGGGGAAGAAAAAAAAAAATACAGTCATGCATGGTTGTGTGAGGTGGTAACGTAGGGCTCCCGCAGCCACGAGAAAGAAAAACGAGGGAGAAATGAAAGTTTATTCAGTCTAATTTGGGTGGATAAAAAATATAAAAAAAATGATCCATGGATCGATTCTTAAATCTATCCATTATTTGATAATAGGTAAACAATAGAAAGGATGAGTGGCCATTCTTTTTCACGGAATAAATGTTGACATTTTTTCATTAAGGAAAACTTTCTCTAGTTTTTATTTCCATCCTCTCAAGTAAACAGGGGATTAGAGTTCTCCCTTCCTAGATCTTGGTCAATATCTATTAAATATATAAACTGCATAGTTGATCTTATCCTAAAACTCCTCCGGCAGGTTTTTTAGTTTTTAACATACTTGGAACTATGTTGTGTATGGTTCAATTCTTTCTTTCCTCGACTCTGTTTTGTTGTGGAGACATGGTGCCGTTAATAGCCTTTTTTATGCTATGAGATCCATAAATTTCTTAAAACTCCATGGATCAAAATTTCCTCCACGATTTGATTTCATCATGTTTATGTTGTAACCACCTTTGTTCTCAGCCAAAACGTTAAAATTCTTTGAATAAATGACAAAACTTTGGTTTCTTCATGTACAACCATATTTTCCTACTATAAGTCAATGATAAATTCTACAAAATATTAGGAACATTCAAATGAGGTTGCCGACCAATATAAAACTTTGACAAAATTCAATGAACGGATCCATTAAACTATTGTGCAAATGCTAGGTTATTCTTCGTAAGGAACGCGTTGCAGGGTTCGACTGTAATGTCTTGGCAAGGACCGTTACATATCAAAAACTCGAGTGTAGTGTTAAATATGCAAGAGTTCGCGTTGCAGGGTCTGACTGTAACATATTGACAAGGGTCGTTACCTCTCTATGAGAACTTGGGTGTAGTGTCATATAAGCAAGAGTTCTCACACCATAGGTAAGATAAGAATAAGTATGATAGAAAAATTAATAGTTTAAGATTTGGACATGGAACATAGGAGCCCTTACTGGTAAATCAATGGAGATAGTAGATATGATGATTAAGAGAAAAATTAGTATTTTGTGTGTACAAGAGACAAAATGGGTAGGCGAGAAGATAAAGATGATAGAGAACTCGGGTTTTAAGTTATGATACACAGGAAGAGTAAAATAATAAATGGAGTGAGTATTGTTGTAGATAGTTTGTTAAAGGATGAAGTTGTAGGAGTAGTTAGAAAAGGACAGAATTATAACCCTTGAGATAGTAGTAGCAAAAGAAAATATGAACATAATTAACGTATATGTAGTGCAAGTAGGATTAGATGAAACTACTAAATTAAAGTTTTAAGGTGACTTAGATGAAGTATTATAAAATATTCCGCCAAATGAAATAATTTTAATATGAGGTGATCTAAATGGGTATGTCGGAGTGAAAAATGAGGAATATGAGAGGGTACATGAAGATTATGGGTTTGGACCGAGAAATGA